>JBAMJV010004727.1:0-121690 GCA_037951105.1 Echinarachnius parma
GCATCTGGTCACGCTGTTCATGCACGACACCTTGCCTGGCTTCGATAAAGTACGGTTAATTTATGAACCGACCTAAAATTTACTCCTTTACAATTTAACAGAATATACAATCTTGGTTCAGTTAAGATATAAACCAAAGTATGACAAAACGCGTACAGTCTTGTTAAATTAATTCAAAAGTAACTATATCATTCAAAAGTACATTTTAATTCCATACGATTCGGATAAACCTACATTATGGGTGATTGAGTATCAGCGAATTGGTATACTGTTGAAAACTTACGTAAAGGACAATGAAATCCAGACATATTGTTGTATGCACATCAAGACACTACATATGATGAATAGTCCCTGAAAATTTGAGCTCGATCGGTCAAGAAATAAGAAAACTATGGCTCTTTGAATAAAGCTATTTATTTCTACAAGTGACTCAAATTGGCAACGCACTCTGGCAAAGTTGTGGACTACTCCCCTTACATTTTGTACACAACATGTCAGTTATGTTAAATTTTCTCAACATTTATGTTAACCCTTCGTTTAAGAGCAACATATTTTTTGTAGAATTTATTTATACATAACATATCATGAGTTGGATGAATGAACAAATGTGACTATAAGAAAATTATAAAAATGGGAACATTTGTGTACAAAACGTATGGGGAGTTGTCCACACACTTATCATAGTAGGAATAAATGAACATCTTTAAAAAGCCATAATTTTCTTGTTTCTTGTCCGATTTTGCTCTAACTTTCAGGGATTATTCCTCCTAACCTATTTAACTCTATGAAAGCAAACTTTTGCTTGGGTTTCATTGCCGTTTACCGCTTTCAATTTTCATCAATAATATCTTCATAATAAGGTGGACATTTGAAATATCGAGACCCATTTAATTATTCGGTTATAAGCCAAGCAACAAAGTACAAGTCGAAAGAGTGAAAGCTCCAAGTGATTGGTTGAATTTTACATGGATCACTGTAAATAGGGAATAGTGTCGTTTTCATTAAAGGCGTACACGGCGGAACTAGGGGGCTTCAGTCCCCTACAATTTAATAAAACGACCACATTCAGACAAAATACCTCACAAATTCATAATTATTCCAGTATTCCGGCAAAATCATACAAAATATAAAATTTCGGGCAGCTAAATTGTGAGAACTGTAAATTACAGTGTGCATACTAAATTATATGTTCACACCACCATGTGTTCGCATTGTGATTCCCGTCATATGACTGCAGTACATCGATGGGTCAACGGGAGACTTGCAGAAGGTTGTCCCCAGCCACCAGACCATGGTCAAGTGGGGGTCAGGAGATGTCGATGTCATCCATCTAGAGGATACACGGGAAATAGCGAAGGAGGTGAGGTTAATTTTGTAACACTGTGCGTTAATATATGTGCTATTGACACTGGAGGGTGATTGTGCTCTATGGCTCTGAATATATGCGGGTGTTTCACAAAGATCCCAAGTCAAACTTACAGGGGAAGTCCACACCAGATATATGATGTTAGCTATCAAATAACGTGAATATGAAGAATAATGAGCGAAAATCTGTGCAAAAACACCTATTACACAGAAGGCACACGGTAAAATACTGAAGGGATGACAAAAAAGTACACGGTAATATATTGTTTAGATGTTGTCACCTATCACCTGGGTGACGAGGTACTCAGTCAAGTACCGTCTGAGGGGTTAGGGTTAGGGTTAGGGTTAGGGTTAGGGATAGGATCACTGTACAGATTATCCCACCGTGTCCATCAGATTACAGAAGATGTCATCCCTTCAGTATTTTACCGTGTGCCTTTCTTTTTTTTTACGGTGGCTTACTGTGTGCTTTTTGTGAATCGGGTGGCAAAAACTGTCGAACTATAAAAACGTTATGACAGAATGAACTTTGATCCGATATTGAGCTTTGATCACAACTGGTAACGGTCATCATTCAGGCGCAAAATTACTTTTCCAATCTTTCTAAAAAGCATGGGTTTCCAATCTGTTGGACCCTAATGAATTATGCATAAGCCGTACACCCATCATGCAACGCGCTACCCCGCGTTTAATGTCTATGGAAAAAGAAATTTCACTTTTGAACCTCAGATGCTGAAAAGATGATAAATCTAACCTTGTCAATTATTTAAGAATTGGTGTACTAAAAGATGAATAACAAAAGTTTCCTGTTGTCGAAAAAGAAAAAAATCGAAGAATCGTGATTTTGTAGAAAATCTATTCGGATTACGTGATTATTAGGTGTATAATGTTGATATACAGTGTGTACCTTTAAACGGCAGTTGCTAGCCTTGCACGTCTGGATGCTTGTCTGGATGTGTGTGCGTGTATGTATGTGTGTGTGTGTGAGTGTGTATATGTGCTAGTGTGTATCGATTCATGTATGTATCGTATGTGTGCGTGTTGGTGTATGTATGCGTGTGCAAATATGCGTATGTTTGGGCGTATATGTGTGCGTACACTTGACGTGTGTATGTGTATGCATGCGTGCGTTGTGATGGTTGTGTATGTGTGTTTGCTTGTGGGCGTGGGGGTCTGTGTGTTTACTTGTGGACGAGTAGGTGGGTGCGTTTGTGCGTGCGTGTGTGTGTGTGTGTGTGTGCGCGTGTGTGTGTGTGTTTGTGTGCATGCGTGTGTGCGTTTGTGTCTGTTTACGGATGTGTATGCGTGTGCTTTTATGTATGTATGTGTGTTGTTGTGTCCTTTGTTCGTGTGTATTCGTGCTTATATTTGTGTATGGGCGACTGCTTTTGTGACAATGTAATATTTTCAGTAAGTGACTGATAAGCGAATCTATTGCGCGGGGGAACTTTTCACGCCCTCGGACGGTGGAGGTGCAAGAACAGCCGTTTTTCAATCTTTTTAAAATATTGGAAAATCGATCTTACGCCTGACTAGTTATGACGTCACTTGCGAGCTGCAGCCTTTTTTACCTGTACATGTACATGGAAATTTGTTTAATAATAAAACAAATTTACGAGCTTTTAAATCAAAAGTAGTTGGCCCATCAACAATTATTCTGTGAATTTGTGAAAATAAGCAGAGAGAAATTTCTAGAAAGGAAAATGAGAAATAAGTGTATTTTCATGTACTAAAGCCATGGCAAGTTGCTCGTCAATGATGTTGCATTTGGCGGCACTTTTGAAACGATCGTTCATTACTACATAATGTTCAAATAGGCATAATTCCCGTATTTCTTGATTTTAATCAAATTCTCAAATAGAGCCATTAAAACACAAGAGGACGCTCTTTAAAAAGGCATTGGTTTGAACCATTCAACATAATACATGTGATGGTTTGTTTAAATCATGATTAAATAGAGAGATCTTTAACATTTGTTTAATTTAAAAACCGCTTTATAATTTTTGTGAAAAAGTGTAAGCATTTTTTAAAAATCATCAAATGATCGACACTCACTTTTTCAATACCTCACAAAAAAGTGTGTTTTGCAGCACCCTCTCTGCCAAAACTGAACTACCCCTTTTACACTAAGTTGGACTTAAAAGTTATGGAAAGCCATTCGTAGGTTTAGAATAAAACATATTTAACAGCCCAAATGCAAATATTTTGGAATTTTCTAAACAAATTCACATCAATAATTTGAAGTCCTTTTGATAAAAGAAAATGTTAAAGATTCTTATCAATAGTGTACGCCTGCTGACTTTACAAAATAATAAACTAATGGCTTCCATAATTTGCAAGTCCAACTTAGTGTTAAGTTCGACTTAGGATCTTTGTGAAACACCCTGCTGGTAGTTTAGCGAGCGAGCAACTATGATGCATTATCATGATATAGACTTTAGTTTAAAGCAGACATAAAACGCATTGAAATGTGCGTACTATCAGAACGACACAGGAGCGTTAATTACAATGAGCCGTATGCATAAAAACAAGCAATTGCTTGTGCTAGCCTTTTGCTTGAATCGGTATGCATAAAAACAAGCAATTGCTTGCAAGCAAAAGCATTTGCTTACAAGCACAAGCAATTGCTTACTGCTCGTAAGCAATTGCTTACCAAACAAGCAATTGCTTGAAACCGTATGCATAAAACGAACCCTTTACTTGTCTTGATAAGCAATTGCTTGCGTTTTTTCAAGCTTGAGCTCTTGCTTACTCAGGGCATTCCCGTTTTAGGATCAAATTTTCATACCGTTTCAGGATGATTACGAGCTCCTTATTCTAGAGGTTATGTTGTGATTTCATATTTAATACAATTTCTGTTATTTTAGACTTTTTACGGCATTTTTCGTCCATCGATCTGCACAGAAACCCCCCTAATGCTCTGTGCTGTTTACCCCCTATTTTCGTAAGCAAAAATACTGCTGCCAGGTCGGGCACGAAGCATTGTTGTCCTGCAGTGCGATGTTCGCACAACCGTAACGATCCTTTGTCCAACACGTAATCAATTGCTTAGGCAGTGCAAGCAAAAGGTTTCAGCACAAGCAAAAGCTTGTGCATATGAATTCAAGCAATTGCTTGAACTTGATCTTTTGCTTGACAAGCTCTTGCTTGTGCTTGAAGCATTTGCTTATAAGCAATTGCTTGTTTTTATGCATACGGCCCAATGTCTGTCATTTAAATAGGAAATCGTTCTAAAAACATTTGCCTCATGGTTGAATTAAGATTCATTATATTGTGCTATGCTTCCAGATGATTCAAAAGTGCACAGGCCCGTATCCAGTAGCAGGCAAATGAGTGTATACTTAATAATAATAATAATTGCATTTATATGGCGTTTTATACTGGCGTTTCTAAGCGCACATGTGGTCTGTCTCAATATGAAAACTAGTAAACACGATAGCATAAAAACAATACAACACCAAAGTCAAAGTAACAAATACTTTTGAGTATTATAGGTTTTCCCGCTCAATTTTACACATTTTTAAATCGAAATCATTAAGGGTCATTCAAATTCACACATTATGACATGTCATGAAAGCATGACAATCTAAATCTTATTGCTAAAAGAAAAGCCTCTGAAATCTTTTACCTCATGTGGAGAACCGAATGCGTGCATTTCTATCCGCGCCCCATGAGAGCAGACACTCGGCAGTTTCAAGCCGACCCTCCATGCAGGCAAGATGAAGTGGGGTGCAGCCGTCGTTGTCTCTGATATTGACTTGCGACCCCGCTTCGGTGAGGAATCACGCATTACCGCGTAGTCGTTGGTATCGGTATTTTAAATTCCAAATAAGTGCAAGCGAATTCATGCATACACATAAGCTTTTGTGAATAGACACAGGAGTTCATTTATGGGCAATCGTAATAATTATGACTATTCATATTATTGCCTTTTTGGCACTTCACTCTAGACGTTACCCGAACGGAAGTTCTACTACTTGAGTCAAAACGTCTGCACTTTCCGTGTTGATGCGACTGATGTCACTGTCAATGAAAAATACATCACACTCCGAGTAAAGCAGTACTTCGAGGAGAATGTCAAGTGCCTAATGATGTTTTTTGGAGGTATTTTTTGTTGTTGTTGTTAATCTTGTATTTTGTTAATCTTGTATTATTTATTAATGTACTCGCTTACAGCCTCCGAAGGGGCTATAATCTGTTGAAACCCTTTGAAAATGACCACTGATATAATAAACCGATTGAGGTGTATCAGCCTTCTTTTCTTGAAATTAAAGGGTGTATTTAAAGCATAATTATGCTTATTTTAAAGATCCAACCCAAAACGGTAGGCAGCCGAGTTGGGAAAAAATCACGATAAAAAAAGAATCGATATATTTGATTTGAATCGTGATTTGTTTTATTTAAATCTGATTTTAAAGATTTATTTCAAAATGCATGGAATACGCTTGTGATTCAATCATTTTCCCCATAGACTTTACAGTGCATTATAAATATTGAAAGAAAGGACAGAGATGGATAAAAAAATATGCTAATCATTGATTTTTGTACTTTGTATTTATTTGTATGAGGGTTTTGTGATTTGTATGATTTCTTGCTGAAAAGTTTCTTGCTGAAAGTAATTAAAACCATAATAAATTTGCTCTAAGCCCAGGGTAGGGAAAATCATGAATTAAATCAAGTACCAACACAAATAAATTTCTTCACTTAAATTTGTTATGATTTTTATGATGTTTTAGTGATTTTTAGATTTTTTAAAGGGGTAGTTCAATTTTGATAGAGAGGGCGCTGCACAGCACAATTTTTTGTGTGAGGTAATACAAAACTGAGTGTTGAATTTGAGAGAACATGTAATTTTAATGGAAGAATTTATTTGGTCAAAATCGACCCAGAAACAGCTGAATTATCAATAAATATATCTGATCTTATAATTTTTCGGGGCCCAAATAATTAGATGATTTTTTCAAAATATTTAAAAAATGCTTGAACTTTTTCAAAAATGTTCAAAAGTGTTTTTGAAATAGTTGTTGATTTTTGTATGAAAAATGGTTGAAACTTTTTAGAAAGCGCCCTCTTGACCCTGCAAGCTACTGTACCATCTCTCTTCTGTGCTCATCCTACAAACTGTTCCAGCGTACGTGTCCTTCTAGCCAGGCTTAATAGCCCTTTAGTAGAATGCGCTACCAATTTAACGACTGATTTACCTTTCGTCACCCTACAATGTCAGTGTATAATTATGGAGACGTGGCCTGCTGCTTAACGCCTCTCGCATCTTGTGTCAGACAACCATGCCCTTACTCTCTTCCATACTCAGCAACAGAAGATGCAGAGTCTTACTTGGAGTTCAAACTAATTTGCATTACTACTCGAAGTACTACTCGAACATTTCCTGTCTCTGTAAATCATTTTCTCTCGAATCCTGTTATAGGTTGTTAGTCTTAATTAATTTCAAGAAAATATGACAATATACTGTTCTATAAGTTCATTACTAACCATTATAAAATATAGCAATAATATTACAATTAAAAATTAGCCTAGAGTCTATAAATGGTGAATTGATGGATACACGCAGAAAATAACACGTAACGTAGGGCCCTGGTAAAGTAGTAAGACTAACAAAGGTGACATTTTGCAATGTGGTAGTAAAATCCACGATTTAGTGAAACATTAGTGAGTTTTGAAAACATATATTTTCTTATCAACGTATTCGATATGCAGGGCAAAAGGTAGACGTGGAACAGACTGGTGCTGAGGTCAACGTTACCATCGGCGGCCAGGTGCATGGTAATGTGATTGTACAAGGACACGTGGTCTCATCCTCGCAAAGGTATACAGGAGTTGTTGCTGACGCTTATTTACATAAATATCCTCAAGTCATGCTCTCTTGGGATATTTCAACTTCTCAGTTAACAATCGTACTGTGATAATATTTATGCAATTGGCTGATTTAATGGTCTTTATTTGTGTCACATTCTGATAATAATTCAGATGGAGATATGTACATACATTGAGCAAGATGTCAATGTTTATTGTGTTTTTTTAAAGAAATGGCAGGAAATGATTATCCACCTTGCGATCGGATAAATTATGGAAATGTATTATCAAACATATGACATGAGTGTAGCTTCGAGGGCATGGTGCACGTACAAATAGGTGTAACCATGGGGGGGGGGGGGGGGGGTTGAGTTGGGGTTTAAATCCCCCTCTTTCCCCCCCCCCCCCCCCCTCCCCCACCCACCACTATACCGCTTGTAGCTAGTCTCGAGACCACATTTCAGCGGTCTCTATCATCATTACTAATGGTCTCGGTCTCAAAAATGTTGAAGGATCCCGTTCTTGGCCTCAAAAATTTGGAGGTACCTGGTCTCGGCCTCGAAAATTGCAAAGATTTGCTGTCTAGACATCGAAAATTGTCTACGAACACCCCCCCCCCCCCCCCACGCTTACATCAACCAGTTGTCCTCAGACATTTGGCTGACAAAATACACCCCACTTAAAATACTAGGTACGCTGGTGCACGTACACCCCGCCTCTAAAAGAAAATATGTGCCTCCAAGTCCCCCTTATCTCTCCGAAAGGCATAATCAAATCATGATCATGCATATTTAGTATCATAGGACATTAAAGAAATAACTTCTCAATCATTTTTAACATGAAATAATACACGTTGACAAATTCCCACAACGAAAGCATGAGTACACTTGAAGAATTAAATTAAGAATTATGTTTTGATTTGTAAGTAATTAAAAAAAATACTGTATGCTGACTTCTCAGGTGGTTCTGCTATATAATATGTGACGTCACACGAGAACTCCAATGAATTATACACACACATTTAATTTTTAATGAACACGCATTTTCCCTAAATACTCAGGATTATTTTCTCAACACTAAAATTAATAATCATGTTTGTGCTTGAAAACAAAAATGGCCGCCAACATGTCTGTAGTGGCCACCTGTCTATTAGCGGCCACTTTTGAAGTTTCCCTTGAGCGACCGCTATAGACAGGTAGTTGGTTGTACGTGTATTCATTATCGACTTTGCTGAACTGGTCTAATTATATCTAAGTATAATGTATCAAACAAGTATCACTTACACCATGTACACTGTACATATCTAACAATAATTATTTGTTATTCCAGAGGAGCAGAACAACCAGCAGGAAATGGGTAGTCTCCTCAGCCCGGTGAGTGATACAATCTGTTATTTAATAATAATGATCCTAATGATAACGGTTTTCCCATCCATTTAAAAAAAACAAATCATTCAATTATACAGAATTGTAATTCCTAACTTCCATTTTTTCAATTATCATTCTAATTTGTTATTTGTCGATCACTTTCAAAGACACAGCATTACAAACCGTCGATTCTCATTCGTTTCTGTCACTGAGCGATTGTAGTACATTATTTTCAATATGAAGATAGCTGGAAAAAGCTCATAAAATATGTCTTTATATTTAAAAATACCACTATACGTGTATAATTATTAGAAGTTGAAGTTCTGACTTGCTGAAAAATACATTTTCTATTTTTTTCTGAATGATGACGGCTTTTGAAACAGTTCTTGTAAGTTATATGATATGTTTGCTGATTGTATTTGGACTACCCATATGCTTAGGCTTTCCATCAATGTATGGTTTATAGGGGGTGACATGGTTGGAGAGATATTCATGTTAGTTCGCGAAACATCACAATAATAAACCGATGCCCCAATGATATGTTGCTTGTAACGGACATAGAAAGTCAAGTCTTGTTTTATGATAGTAATATAGAATGTAAGCAGTAGATGTTATATTTTCAAACGTGGAATAGTTTCGGCATCATAAACGTAAAAGAGTAATTAAGGACGGTCAATGTTGTGTGATTTGAAATATATCTTTCCTGACTAAGTAGAAAGTAATTTACTGCATAATTTTCATTTCGTCAATTTCGTCTTTTATAAAATGTTGGTTTGAGAAAATACACGATAGAGCAACGCAAAAAAGATAATGAGCTTTTGTGTGAAATCAGTAGGGGATTATATATTTGTTTTTCTTTTTCCTCTTACGAGGGACTTTTTTTAGAGTACAATATTTACATACTACATAGTTATACAATTAATACAATTATAAGCTAAAAGTGTTCTTATAGTTGACATATTCCTTAAGCATTTCTTAATTTCTCATTATACTCTTACTTCCTTCCATAGTCTGTTCGTTTTATAATATTGTTTTGTATTATTATTTACAAATTCAACTACATTTTTATAAATGACAAACTAAGTAATATTAATAATCAAATTAATACACCCAATTGCATTTGCACTATTATACACACCAATTATATTGATTTTTTCATCAATACGAACAATTATTTTATACATATGCAAAACCATATTTTCTATTATCTTCCGATCGATTAATACCGCTTTGCAGTGTGCAATGTTGTATTAACACAATTACAAACTTCTAATTTATTTTCATTCAATATTTTCATTTTAACTAAATTTTCTTTCGAAGGTAATATTCTATGTAAGAGCTTGAAATTTAATTGCTTAATTTTGTTAATCGATATCTGTTTCAACTTGGCAAACTTACAGTTATTGCCTTGCCACAACCGCGTGGAAACGACGAATCAAGCCTTTACTGTGATGGCGTCCATCCCAATGGATGATTTTAGTGTCTGGCTCGGGGAAAACATCACCATCAATAGCCAACTCAAGATCACTGTTCCACCAACAGTCAACCTATTCTCACGCAGGCAAATGTCGATCTGACAGCGCAAACGATCTATCATCACCGCAGTGCATCAACAACCCCCATACGCCCTTATTACGTGATTTAAAACTAGCGCTAAAGTTACTCCTCGCTGAAACTTACTGGGCCTGTATTCCATAAACACATTTAAGCAAGAAATCTATCCACCAGGCAATGAAAAATACATTATTATACGTTGTGAATTTTGAATCGATAATTCTAGCCACCTATTAGCTTGCTTATCTCTGTAAGCTTGAGGCTTGGCCGTGTTGTATATGTGATGATTGTAACATCCAATATTGTTATCATACGCCGTCTGATTTGAAGATGAACTTAATGAATTATTTTAAGTATATGCATACCAAATGCAAGGGACACGTTACACAAAATATAAGTCACCCTTGAACTAATTAATAGTAAGGTCTTTTCGCAAGCCACGTCGTCACTGTGAACGACGAAGACATTAAGTCATTTAGGGGAGATATTACGTACACAGGTAGATGGATGGAAGATGCGACCAGCAACAATCCGTTAATATATATATTTTGTATTGTAACTGTATATAGCCTAACGCTTGCAGACCGAATATCGGCCAAACTTTGTACCTTGAATTGCTTGAGGTCCATTGATCTATTCACACAAAAGGTAATAATTGGTTGGCCGTACGTCATTCACAATTTGATATGTGATTATGATTTTGCAATTATGTATGGTTAGCCGTCAAAACGGCGCAGAATAGAAAATTGGATGAGTGTATTAATACAATCGTAAATAACAACTGAGAAAATTTGAAGACTATAACAAGTTTTACGAAAATCAGTGTTGCCTAATGATTATCCCAGTATCATCTAAAACGTATCCATACTAGGCTAGAATGTTTTATTAGCATGAGCCTACACTCCAAATGTGTTTTAAGACTTGGTGATAATACAATTTAATGAGTGTGATATCCACTGAAATGGCTTTAATAGATGCTCTAATAAATTGCACACTATAGGTCTTTTTTGAGATCTAAGCAAAGCCTTCGATTCCATAGATCGCAATATTTTGTTAGATAAATTGAATTATTATGGAATAAAAGGTGTTGCTAACACATGGTTTAATAACTATTTGAAAAATCGGCAGCTAATAGTTTCGTATAATGATGTTTTATCCGATCCAATGCAAGTCATGTGTGGAGTTCCTCAGGGCTCAATCTTAGGTCCTCTTTTATTTTTATTGTACATAAATGATATATTCTAAAGAAAATTCCTCTTTGCTGATGACACCAATATCCTATATTCTCATAAAGATATTGATATTCTGTGTCAAACTTTAAATAATGAATTACACCATGTATCACACTAGTTTAATAGTAATAGATTGTCTTTGAATACATCTAAATCTAACTTTATATATTTTTTATTATAAGCAAAATATTATTTCAGATGATTCATAACATGCATTAAGTATACAAATGAATGATGTTCCGATAAAACGAGTGCAATCAACTAACTTTTTAGGAGTTATTATTGACCAACGTTTAACTTGGAATGCTCATAAAATACTTGCCATTTCAAACAAAATTTCAAGAAATATTGGTGTCGTCAGCAAATTACGTCATATTTTGCCACAAAATAGTTTGATTTAATTGTATAATACAATGGTTTTGCCGTATTTAATGTAGTGTAATGTTGTATGGAGCAACACATACCCAACACGATTACATCGACAGTTTATTTTACAAAAGCGTATAGTACGAATGTCTTATACATATCTGATTTTAACGCCCATTCAAAACAATTATTTCAACAGCTCCAGTCTTTAAACATAATACTAATAAACTGCCTATTGATCTTGCCACATGATGAAATGTAAACAATCTGTTCATAATTATAATACTAGAAATCCTGATAATTATTATATTGATAAATGTTCATCAACAAATTCTGCATTTACTTTTAGATACACTGGCCCTATAATTTAGGATTCTCTCCCCAGAGATATCCGAGACACTACCTTTTTTAACTCTTTTAAATAAAAAATTAAGAAAAACTTCATCTATTTTTAAATCAATAATAATGTATGCATTTGTCTACTGTTTTTTTTCTTTTCTTTTATAGGCAATTGTTAGAATTTATATGTAACTTTTTTTTTATAACGGGGACTGCCTCGACAGAACCATACGGTTTTATTTGCAGTTACCCAATTCACTTCTATTGATTCACTTTTTATAATTCTGGTATATTTGTACACATTTGTTTTCATTATGTGTGTTGCCTTAGTTGTTTTTACATTATGTATAATCTGTATTGTATACTCTATGGATTTGAATTGAAATAAACTTGAAATTAAAAAAATGAAATATATTCTAATTTGATGGTAAACGGATGTAAATGGGTAATACGCAAACAAAAATCAGCGTTACGGCGTGACGACCAAAAGACGTGGGTTTCGAGGTTGATGAACCTTTCTGTAATTCCGTGCTCTCCTGGCAGGATTCAATCCAAGTTACAATCCTAATGTATAACCTTGGTAGCAATTAGAAAATTTCACCAACTGTTCCTGACTGCATGCTTTCATTTGACTTAGCTAAACGGCGTGACATTGAAAAGTAATGGCGCGATATCTTGTAAATATAAATTACCTTTGATTGACCTTACTACGAATGACCTACTTTAAGGTGGTAATTGACCATACAAACATAACTGTTAACTTATACTTCATCAAACCACTAACTTAAATTCTGACTCTGGTAGAGAAGTCTTAGTAAATATTATTTGTGTGCCAGAAGAAATAGTTGTGAGAGAATAAGTTTGTTCCTCTTCAGATAATGTGCAGTTAGAGTGTTTCGATTCCATACTTCTTCTTTTAGAAATATCTAAAAGGGATTTTAGTCGTTCCTACAGGTAATCATTCAATATTTTCTTCAAAATTGTCATTTTGACTAGCCTTTGGAAGCTAGGACTGAAAATTAATAATTGGTCTAACATTCAACCAAATATTTTTTGGTTATGGAACTAAATGCAATACTAACGTTATGGCGTGACACTTAGAACCAATCTAAATTTAAATATTAATCAAATTCCTTTTTTAATGCCGAGAGTCAAAATTTAGCTTTGATTGTGAAGTCTGAGTGGTAAGGACTTTCTTACATGTATTTGTTTAATCATTATGTTTAATTTTCTGTTATCACATGAATGCGAAATGTAATGTATTTGTACCCTTACAAAATATTTGTCAGAGCGCCCTCTTTGAACAATTATTAACATTAAATATGTAGCCTCGTGGTAAAAGCTTGTTATGCTTTCTTGCAGAGGATAGTTTACTTTTTCATTTGATATGAATTTATAAGCCCTTCACATCAAATATAGAGGTCCATGTCTTGTTTCATGTTAAATTGCCCATATCTAATATGATGGTACACTGTTGTGTAAAATACAACGTAAATGCCAATATTTGAATGCCCAAACAAATATGTGTTACTTATGAGTCATTTGTTGTTTGAATAATGCGCTAATATTTATGAAGGCTATGGTGAACAGGCGCGTAGTATTTGATCGAGATCATTGACAATTCACACATATACAGGGATAGGATGATGATGATGATGATGATGATGATGATGATGATGATGAACTTCTGAATCGTAGGTACGTCATACATTTGTCAATTATTGCGCGTGTCAACTAATTACTTAATACATCGAACCCTTTATTAATCACGAGGTTCAACAAATTAGGCGTATTTAGTAATTCATACATCATATACATAGTCTAGTGTTTCAGGCCGAGTCGCAAAGCTAAGGCGTGTCTATTAAAATACCAGAGCATGCATGAGTGCAGTTATTTATTCGAATTATTAAAGGTGCACCTGTAAAGAGTCAGATATTTCCCAAAATTACAATTGAGACTTCAGTCCTGTACACAAATTTTGTTCAGATATGTCCGAATGATGCGTGAACATTTTATTTAAAAAACCTTTCCTGGTTAAAAAAGCAAACATATGAGGCAGCTTTAACAAAGGACGTTTATGAGGCTTATGACCGTTAATCAACGCTTGGTAGATATCGGCATACTAAAGGTGCATTCAAAAAATCTAACCCTATTTTATTCCTTTCTTACCATAACCTAAACAACACGGTAAAAGAGAAACGAGGAAGCTCCAAGTAATAGAACACCATCGTCAAGCACGCCCAAGCACCTATATGCATCTTGCTTTTAAAGAGCGCCCGCTCTCTGTCCAAACGGGAAACTTTAATCAAGAATGCAAATAATGGTGAGGATTATTCATGAGGATAATAATGGAGGTGAATCTCATGGAAACGTCTTTAACAGCAAGATGCGTATAGGTGCTTGTGGGTGCTTGACGATGGTGTTCTACGGTATTAGTGGAGTTAGATACTTTACAGGCATCCCTTTGATGCATTGTTTTTTAATCGTAAACAAACATCAGTATTTGCCTACTTTTGGTTTCCGGGTTGAATGGCATCTATTGCAGTCATCATTAAAGTGATCTATTAACATTGTCCAAATGTCATGAATGTTAAAAATTGACTTGGGAGTCTAAAGGTTCTTTTGATCTTTTCTATCTTGTTGTCTTTGTATTAACAATAGAAGCATATGGGACAGCTTTCAGTTTTTCGAATTTTCATTTCGTTAAAAAGATATTGACGATTGAAGTGTTAGATGTTACCTTAACCAATGGACAGTCAAAACCGTGCGCAAGCAAGTACAATTAGTTAGTTAATATCATGTTGCATTATTGCTCATTACTCGGCCATATAATTTGAAGAAAAAAAACAATAGGAAACCTAAAGAGACATACCGTGGGTGCTAGAGAACCCGGCCAGTCACACACAGCACAGATTAGCACAGTGCGTCATTGACTTTGTACACGCACCGTGCGCGGTGGCCGGGTTCTCCTGCACTGCGATAAATTGAACCTTCGTGCATGAAATCGCGCCGTGCGGAAACCCGCTTTGCCGTTGAGCGATAATTTTTTATCAGCGAAGGCACCGTGATATTACGGTCCAATTCAATTGGTGTAAGTTTCTACCGAAATGAACTACTCAGCGTAGATTTACAAAAGCGAGAATAAAGATTATACAAATTGTAATCTCAAATTATCGTGAATAAAATACAAAATAACAAATTTTGGAGTTTAAAGACTGACTTTCAAGCGATTTTCTGGATAACCAGGAGGACTACAGAACAGCAATATACATGTATTCTATGAGCAATATGCAGATAAATCGTTTGATATAAGTTTCGAGTCGCATGTTCAGTGCATTATCGGCAAATCTAATTTCAAAGGTAGCCCTGTCCATTTTTTGGCCGGGTTCTCCCCCGTCCGGGTTCTCTAGCCACTACGGTATTTGAAAAAGACCAAAGACAAACGTTGTGCCTACCAATAACTTTGCGCGCCCCCACCCCACATCAAACCGACTACGCTCCGCCACATTTATTGTAATAACTCCACGATTTGCGCGAATTGATTTGCAAATACATGTACAACATTTGTGACTAATTTATAATTTTTTAAAAATCAACAATGGATATTGTTATTTGTGTTTGTGTTGCCTTTCGTGCGTGATGCGCTGTGGGCGATGTATGCTTGCATGGGTTTCCCCGACATTCCCCATTTAATAGAAATTTTCCAAAAATAATCCTTGTCTCGATTCCTTTTCTTTCCTAAACTGTTGATGTTAAGGCCCAGTCCCATACTGAAGATTTTCACGGCGACTCGCAACGACTCGCAACGATTTACTAGAACGAATCGACTCGATTTAGCCACGATTTAACAACGAATTGGGAAGAATTGTAAGGCGACTCAAGACGAATATTCGTTCTTCGTCGTTGTTCGACGAGTCAGCTCGTCCTTCTTTTGTCTTTAACCATTGCGGTAGAAAAGTCGTGGCAGAACAAAAGTGGTGGTCCCATAGTGGCGATTTTTGCGGCGACTCGCAACGAATTATCATTCGTGGAGAAAATCGCTTGAGTCGTCGCGAGTCGTTGTAGTTCGTTGCGAGTCGTTGTAATTCGTTCTGCGAACCGTTGCGCATCGCGAAGAACGCCATGAATCGTGTTAGCACAACGAATGTTTTGGGACTGTTCAAAACTATCGCCATGTCGCGACGATTTCCTTTCATTCTTTTTATGGAACAATAGGGCAGTGCACCATATGAACAATAGGACTTGTTTGAGTCAGTTCCACGGGCGTAGATCTGTCATTGATACCTTTCAACAGGGGGATGATCTATGCATTCACCCCCCCCCCCCCCCCCTCGTGATGAATAGGTATTACGTAAGTCTCTACGCCCATGGTCAGTTAAAAAACGGACAGCGGCGATCTTCACAACGAAGCGATACGACTCGCAACGAATTGCAACGATGTGGAACGACTTGACGCGAATATGCAACGGTAAATACAATGATTTTTGGTGAAAATCGTCGTGGCGTGGCGATTGTTTTGAACAGTTGAAGACGGCGAATTTCACGATTTTCTTCACAATGTGCGACGGTTTTGGGGGAAGAACCGATACGATGTAACACGACGCAACACGACCTAAGCGATTTTCTCGACGAATGTCAAATCGTTGCGATTCGCCGTGAAAATCGTCAGTATGGGACTGGGCCTTAAACGTTATAAATGCGTGAGCTGAAGTGGGTGCGACCATTTGAGGGAGTTTAATCATCCCTGCCTTTATGACTGTTATCGTAGAATCAGGGATTAAACGTGCTGGAATTACTAACTATACTTAGAAGTGAAATGAGGATAAAACAAATTTGAAAGTTGGTTGCTTATCATCATTTTGACCGATAGGACAGCCGCGGTTGCTGCTCAGACCAGTGTGTACATCGTGGTCTAATTCAGTGTAGATGTACGTTGTAAGACATTGTAACGTTTGCCCTGCAATTGCTATGATATGCATGCACGTGAGGAGCAAGGGGGAGCAAGGTTACACATTTTAAACGAGAAAATCACATCCTGCATGGACCAAAGGTTATATGGAAATCAGGTTCTTAGTTGATGTTTTGTCTCTCTATGTGAGTAGACGAATTATGATGGCGAATTCTCTAATTTAAGAAAGCTACGTTGCATGTGTGTGCGGCATAAGGCGGGTGTGTTTTGTGGAAGTATGTGTGTGTGTTTGTTTGTATGTGTAGATACGTATGCATGTGTGCGTGTGGTTGTGTGTGTGTGGGACGGAGCGGGTGCTTAATTTAAATGCGTTTGTTTACACGTGCGTAGATGTGTGTTTGTATGTGTGTGTGTGTGTGTGTATATGTGTGTGTGCGTGTGTGTGTGTGAGTTTGTATATTATGTGCATGTGATTGTAAAAAAAAGAAGAACAAAATAGAAAAGAAGAAAAAAAGTGTGTGTGTGCGAATGTGCGTGCGGGTGTGTGTGTGCGAATGTGCGTGCGTGTGTGTGTGTGTGTGTGTGTGTGTGTGTGGGTGAGTTTGTATATTATGTGCATGTGATTGTATGGTTTCGTGCGTGTGTGTGTGTGTGTGTGAGTGCATACGCGTGCGCGCGCGTGCGTGTGTTTGTGTGTGTGTGTATGAGCTTGTGTGCGTTGGTGTGTGTGTGTCGTGTATTTACACTACTCACAACAAAGTAAAAGTCCCCCTAGCATTTGTATGTATATATCTCAACAAGTATTTTACCTATCATTCAAACGGTAATGGAATTTTCTTACACCAAACAAAAATGTTATGTGTCTGCCAACTGATGGCATTGTTGGTGTGAAATATCCATTACCATTTGAATGATCAAAATTAGTAAATTACTTTTTGAGATACATGTATATGCACAAATGCTTGGGGTGACTTACTTGTTAAGAGTAGTGTATAATCATGTACGCGTGTTTTGTGTTTATATGTATTAATTACTTTTTATATTGCTTTTGCTAGTACTTATTTTTGTTCCAGTCAAGGTAAGAAAGACAATAGTGACATTTACTAAGTAGCCACTTTTGGAAAATTACATCAGATGACTCCCATAACTTGTTTACTAATTGGAAACCACGAAACAAGAACAATATGTTATTTTGTACGCCCTTGTTGCTTCATTTATTTGTAAACAAGTGTTGGATTGGCGTAGGTGAATATGGAAAATACTGGAAAATGGGCGGTACTCCATGGAACAAAACGAAGTCAATATTATACATTAACAAACACTTCAAAATAACCATTGTGTCAACAGCACAGTTTCTAGTTACCTTTAAATACAAATGGCGCCCTAAAAGATTACGATTCAGATAGAAACAAACGACTTGGTTATCAAAACTGAGGCCTGGAAATTTTCCTCTTTTCTTCGCACTGTTTACCTTGTTATCACTAGAGTTGGGAATCGACACAAACACAAATCTGTCTAGTATATCTTTGTCATTTTTAGTAACTACCACAGAAGAGGTGAAACTCGGCCACGCTGGGGGATCTCGGTCACCTGAATTCGAACGTTCTGCTGTAGTGTGAATCGTACGGAGTATATGCATTGCCGTAGCAACATAAGTTCTATCGGGCAGAAAATGTCATTATTTCGTTGTCCCTAGAAGCCGGTTCTTTTCGGATGTTTGATATATGCGGCCGAGTTCACCTCCTGGCCGCGTTCACCTGACATTCCGATATATGAGAAATGACGTTCAATAATCATATTCATGTTTTCTCCTCTCAAATTCATCCAGGTGTTCTACTCGTCATGCTTCTCCCATGCCGTACTCTGATCTACATTATGCACGCCACATGGAAAATAACTTCTTCACATTCTACTGTTAATAAATGTTGGTATAAAAAAGACATGAACGACATCGATTTGAGTTGTCTGTTTTTGACAATGGTTGGATACATGAAGGATGACAAAGTCACTATTTGGATCTTTACTCAGATATAAATGGTGCAAAACATTCGGGCAACAAACATTCTTATTACATCTGTCCCTGTAAAATATTACATTAAATCTGATGACCAGTGCCTTGCCTCTATGGAACTTATATCACTCAGGAAGATCTTAACTTAAAGTACATAGGACAATTAATGAGTCCATCCCATATTCAACGAGTCATCCTACTTGAATAAGATCTGACCTAGAAAGACATCATGATGGTGTTCTGCCTCTTGCAAGGGTGATCCCACTAGGCTGTGAACTTCTTTTCTCCGGCTCGAAAGAAGCTAGTTGATAACGGAAGAACAATGGCTGGAATCTTCCCTCTGCATAGGGCGTGTAAGCGTGGTCGCTTGCAAGCAGTTCGATTCCTGGTTAGTACAGGCGCGGATGTGGATAGTGCGGACAATGCTGGAAGAACTCCTCTTCACATCGCCTCGTCAGCAGGTCATCCGAGAATCGTCCGTTTCCTGGCAAATAAAATACGACACGACGTCAACAAAACAGACAATGAGGGGCGGGGCGTACGGCTCTTCACCTGGCAGCTTTGAACGGACATCTTGATGTCGCAACATGTCTTCTTGAGCTGGGTGCAGACACGGGGGCACAGGATCTAGCCGGCAATACACCGCTGCATGTCGCTTCTATGCTCGGACAAAAGCACATGGTATCTTTTCTTCTGCAGGAATGTGCGAGTGTAGAGGTGCAGAATAACGAGGGATTTAGTCCTTTTCGCGTAGCAAGCCAAAATGGTCACATTGAGACGATGAGACGTTTGTTTTCACAATCTGGAGTAGATATTAACGAACCGGATGATGACGGATACACAGTTCTGCATATTGCTAGCAGGTCCAAACAACAAGACACAGTAGAACTCCTCGTGAAGAATGGAGCCGATGTAAACGCACGAGACCGAACCAGTAACACACCACTCATGGTAGCATGTCAAACCGGACAGTCACCGGTTGTGGAGTTTCTTGTTGCGAATGCGGCTGACGTAAATGAGGAAAACAAGGATAAATGGCAGCCGATTCACTTTGCCTGCCGGGCCGGGCACATCGATGTTGTACGATTCCTTCTATCATGTAGGGCACAGACTGAAGGGAATACCAGTATGATCGGGTCTCCTTTTGCGTTGGCTTTGAAGGGTGGTCATCTTGCGGTTGCTAAGCTTCTCATTACGGGTGGAATCGATGTGAGCCATAGGAATAAGAACGGTTGGACTCCGCTTCACTTCGCCGCGCGATATGGCCATGACGAGATTGTCAAGTATCTTATAATCCAAGGCGCTGATGTGAACACCGTAAATCACGATGGAAAGACAGCACTTCACATTGCATCACAGCACGGTCATACTACAATCGCCAACAGTCTGCTTCGACACGGAGCCAACATCGCAGCAAGGAGCTTTACTGGGTCATTACCCATCCACCTCGCATGTGCCAGTGGACATCTAGATATCGTTCAGTCACTGCTCGTCCACGATTCAGACGCGAACACCAAAGACGCTGAAGATTCAAATGGATCAACACTCATTCTTCTCGCGGCATCATCAGGTAACAAAGAGATCGTAAAGTGCCTCCTCGACCGTGCTGCGAATACGGGTATTACAGATGTAGAAGGAAACTCGGTATTCCACGTCGCCACTTGCAACGGCCATTCTGACGTTGTACGTCTGCTGTTGGCTAACAAGGTTGATCCCACTACCAAGAATAAGAATGGACTGACTTCGTTTGATATTGCAGTTGATGAAGGTCACCCTGTCATAGTAACATACCTGTTGGAAGCTAGTGCAGGAGATGTATCGCAAGTTCCATCCCATCTTCACCTAGCATGCATGGAAGGCAACTTTGATCTTGCTCAGCTGTTAGTAAACTCGGGTACCGATGTCAATGCAAAGGATGAACACCATTCAACCCCGCTCATTATTGCAGCTAAAACTGGAAACAGGAATCTCGTAAAACTTCTGTTAGACAACTCATCTGATGTCTCTACTCCAGATGGCGACAATTTAGAGCCATTGCACCATGCCTGCGAAGGAGGACACATTGAAGTTGTTAAACTGCTGATTTCGTTTGGCGCGGGTGCAGGAGAAAGAAATTCTATTATTATTGTCTTGTGATTTCCTCAGGTCAAAAACTTTGGGCGCTCAGGCCGTACTAAGTACACCCACCTGGTTGACCAAGACACGACGTCCATGGAGTCACCCTGGGCCAATGAGAGCACACTCACAAGGAAGTTCCAGACAACGGTTGCCGGGGGGATGAAACAGAACTTTGAGAAGCCCTCATCCAGGAGAAAGGGGGCAGCACATTGAGGACTATTATGAGGCATTTTTCCTGATACTATTTGAAATGGAGCTCTCTCTTTCCTGAGAAATTCTGATACAGCTGCGGTACATTGTTGAGAACGATTATTGGGCATTCTTCCTGATAATATTTGAAATGGAGCTCTTTCTTTTCTGAGAAATTGCGATACAGCGGTACATTGTATTAACGAAAAGGGGCAGCAAATTGAGGCATTTTACCAGATAATACCAATCAGCTTGAAATTGTGGCTTTCTCTTTTCTGAGAAATTATGATACAGGGGAACATTGTTGAGAACATTTATGAGCAATTTCTTCTTGATAATAATTTAAATGGAGCTCTTTCTTTTCTGAGAAATTATGATACAGCGGTACATTGTTATAATGAAAAGGGCCTGCAAATTGAGAACAAATAAGAGGCAATTTATCTGATATTAATTGAAATGGAGCTCTTTATTTTCTGAGAAATTGTGATACAGTGGAACTTCATAATTGGAGCACTTGCCGGAAGGGCCGGTCAGTCAGAGCATTTTTCTTGACAATACCAATCAAGCTTGAAATGGAGCTCTTACTTTTCTGAGAAATTGTGATGCAGTGGAAACTTGATATAACCAGGAACTTTGGGTAAATAATCCTGCTATGAGAGTGTTTGTTATATCGGTTCTTTATTAGGTTTCCCTGTATCAGGCTTTTAGCTGTGAAGACCAATTCCAGATTGAAATTGTGCACTTTATTTTCTAAGATATTGTGTAATTATTATGAATGTGTGGTTGGAGGAAATCTTTCCTGGGCCCTGTTTCATAAACTTTTGCAATTGTTGTGCAGTCAGGTCATCAACCAATCAGCATGGACAATTTCAGCAGTTGCCATGGTAGTTACAATAATTTGCCAGTTACAAATTTTTAAAAGTTTTATGAAACAGGGCCCATCGATTTGAAGTACTAACATCTTCTGGTGTTCACAGCTCAATACAGGGTGGCCCCAAAAAATGGAACGGGCACTCCCCAAATAAAGTAACACAACTATTATGTTTATCGGATAGGGTGTCTTTTCCAATAAAAAACGATACCAAGATCAGTATTTTGGGTTTTGTAGTTTTTGTTTTATGGCGGTCTGAGTAACACCATGTCAGGTTCTCATTTTTGTCAATTTTTACCAAGTCAGTGCCTGGTAAATCACACTTTTTGCTCATCATAGCGTCGAGCAACCATGCCCATTCTCTGGGCACGTGGCTGAATGCACACTAACAATAGCGCGAGTATTGCTCGTTGTTCGATTGCTATGACAGGCAGTAATTGCAGTTTATTAGGCACTGACTTGGACAAATTTACAACAAAGGGAACCTTACATGGTGTCACTCGGAGTGCCCTAAAACAAAAACTACACAACCAAAATATCGTTTTTCATTGGAAAAGACTATATTTTGGGAAGTGCCCCGTTCCATTTTGTTGGGCCACCCTGTATAGTGATTGGTGTTTTGATAGTTGCCATGTCAGACAAGCACAGTGGAACGTCATTATAATGAGCACCTTCAGTCCCTTGAATTCATTCTGTTATATCATAATTGGGTACCTGGTTCAAGTAAATTCAACGATAATAACGATTCAAATAAATGTTTGTTGAAATTCTCAAATACTTGTTTTATTCCAAGGCTACTAATGGCTTTTCATTTCTGTTACATCCAACTTATTTCAACTTAGGAGCTTTATGAAACACCCCTTGAGCCAGTAAGCCACTGCTAATTAGGAGTCTTGCATTGTGTTTCATATTGTTCTTTTTTCTTCAAGTTAATGAGGGGGGGGGGGGGGGGAACATGCCCCATACCCCACCCCACCCACATTACAAATTCACACAGATAAATGGATATGTTACAGTAAGGTGCGTAAGCTGTTGCTCCAAGCAGAGTCTTTATTGGAGGCCTAAAGGAACTGCAGCGTCTAGATGGCCTAATTTTCACAATTAGGCTCTCTATATGCAGTTTTCCTCAAGAAAAAGAATTTGGCAGTCATTTCCCATGAAATCATTCAATTTTGGGGTAATTAGTAAATATCTAATTGTCCTGGGAATGCCCCTTTTTAAATCGCCAAAATATGACGTCATCTAAAGAACGGACTAATGAACTAAATTCTGTAGATGACGTAAGCCAATGAATTGTCAATCACGCTGCCGATTCTGGACCCTATATGTTGGTGGGGCGTAAACTGGCTGCTAAGTGAGATTTGGCATCAGAAAATTAGTCTAATATCACTACTGTGTCATCAACTATGGAATTGTCAAAGTACGTTGTATTCTTTAGTTCCTTTAATGACTGATATGTGCGGCGCAGCGTTCATTTTCAAGAAATATTTGTCTATTGTGGGGTGATTTTCAAATATATACACACATGTTGCACAAACCCAAAGCATTTTGCAAATTCCAGAACTTGGGTGTATGCTATCAATATCATGATATATTATGATATCATGATATAAGCCAAAAACAAAAAAGACAAGTCTGGATTTTGGAGGATAAACCTTCAATATCGCACTAGCCTCATTACACTCCGAGTCTATTCAATAGGGCTATGCTTGCAGCAATGATATAGTTGTCAACTAGATTTAAGTGTATAATAAACGCTTACCCAAATATCGATAGTTAGGAACTAAGACCATTGTGTGTTGATTAATCTGTCCGTCAGCCAACATTTACTTATGGAACTAAGCTATGATTCTAAACCCTATTCTCTTAAAGTGGCACGGACAAGGCAAATAGAGGACGCTAGTCATATTACGCGCGCGCTACGCACGAGACGTGCCGTCTATACAAACTAATGGTATCCCCTTTTAGCAGCACGTTCGTTATAGCCTAGTTGACTGTCATGGCGCAGCCCAATGCGGGCGGCTGAGTAATTTTTCCCCGGCCCTCTATATGTCTTGTCCGCAACTTTAACCCATTGACTACGAAACCTGATGGGTTGTGTACAGAGTCTATGGGGGTTTCAGAAACTCAAAGGGAATGGGTTATTATGTTATAAGAATTATGTACAGTATGTATGTTAAATTCTAATCTTATGGTACACTGTTATATGTAAATACATTTTGTACAATAAACTGAAAAATGTAAATATTTGAATACTCAAGATTTTTGCTTGTTATTATGAATCATTTATCATATGTCGTATGTGTATGATGCATTAGTAATTGTGAAGGGGCAGGTTGTGATGACGAGGTGTGTAGTATTTGAATGGGATCATTGAAAAGCCACACATCTACAGGGATAGGATGATGCTTACGATGATGATGGTGGGGATAGTGATGGTTATGCAGCTGCTGCTGCTGCTGCTGCTGCTGCTGCTGCTGCTGCTGCTGCTGATGATGATGATGATCATCATCATCATAATGGTGTGGTGGTGGTTGAATGTTATTTTGATGATATTGATGATGATAATGGTGGTGGTGGTGGTGGTGGTGGTTGAGGTGGTAGTGGTGGTGGTGGTGGGAATACTATAGTGATGGTTATGGGTATGTTAACCCAGGTAGCAAGCCAACGTTGGACCAACGTCGGAAACTTGCAAACTCGTTGGAACTCGTTGGACGTTGGACAATCTCGTTGGATCAACGTTGGACCAACATCGGTAACTCGCAGTGAAAAAGAAGTTGGACAATCTCGTTGGACCAACGTTGGACCAACATCGGTAACTCGCAGTGAAATGTACGTTGGACAATCTCGTTGGACCAACGTTGGATCAACATCGTTAACTCGCAGTGAAATAGACGTTGGACAATTTTGTTGGACTAACGTTGGATCAACATCGGTAACTCGCAGTGAAAAAGACATTGGACAATCTCGTTGGACCAACGTTGGACCAACATCGGTAACTCGCAGTGAAAAAGACGTTGGACAATCTTGTTGGACCAACATTGGACCAACATCGGTAACTCGCAGTGAAATGGACGTTGGACAATCTTGTTGGACCAATGTTGGATCAACATCGGTAACTCGCAGTGAAAAAGACGTTGGACAATCTCGTTGGACCAACGTTGGACCAACATCGGTAACTCGCAGTGAAAAAGACGTTGGACAATCTCGTTGGACCAACATCGGTAACTCGCAGTGAAATGGATGTTGGACAATCTTGTTGGACCAACGTTGGACCAACATCGGTAACTCGCAGTGAAAAAGACGTCGGACAATCTCGTTGGACCAACGTTGGACCAACATCGGTAACTCGCACTGAAATGGACGTTGGACAATCTCGTTGGACCAACGTTGCACCAACATCGGTAACTTGCAGTGAAATAGTCGTTGGACAATCTCGTTGGACCAACGTTGGATCAACATCGGTAACTCGCAGTGAAAAAGACGTTGGACAATCTCGTTGGACCAACGTTGGACCAACATCAGTAACTCGCAGTGAAATGGACGTTGGACAATCTTGTTGGACCAATGTTGGATCAACATCGGTAACTCGCAGTGAAAAAGACGTTGGACAATCTCGTTGGACCAACGTTGGACCAACATAGGTAACTCGCAGTGAAGAAGACGTTGGACAATCTCGTTGGACCAACGTTGGACCAACATCGGTAACTCGCAGTGAAATGGACGTTGGACAATCTCGTTGGACCAACATCGGTAACTCGCAGTGAAATTGACGTTGGACAATCTCGTTGGAGCAACGCTGGACCAACATCGGTAACTCGCAGTGAAAAAGACGTTGGACAATCTTGTTGGACCAACGTTGGATCAACATCGGTACCTCGCAGTGAAAAAGACGTTGGACAATCTCGTTGGACCAACGTTGGATCAACATCGGTAATTCGCAGTGAAAAAGACGTTGGACAATCTCGTTAGACCAACAGTAATGAGTGGACTCAAGTAGAATTACAATCATAAATAGAAGTGCGCCATCCCCGGTGAATTACCATATAGGATCGATATCGGGTGTCAAGAGACCATGTATGAGTTGGGCCATCGATCTACAAGCAGTTAATAAAGTAAGCTTTCAACTATACTCGTGTGCCTACTTGTATTATATTACAACATGGTGTCTGAAGTGAAAGTGACTGTATGTCTGATTCGATTCGCCATGACCTGTGTTGTAGAAATGCTAATTTGAATCCATTTTGGGAGGCGAGCTTCACGGTTGATGTGTGACCGGATATACCATCCAGAAAACGCTTTATTGAGAACTGTACTGTTCGTTATCAACGGTGCATAGCTAGTAGGAAGAAAGAGCTCCAGAAGAGGCAGAAGCGATACTATGACCAGGGTGCCAAGTCGCTGCCGGTGTTGAAGTCTGGAGAACGTGTGTACTACCAAGTGGGAAAAGAATGGAAACCTGGCGTAGTGACAACTCAAGATTCAACGCCCCGCTCGTACCACATCCAGAGTGAGAAAGGTGGGCGGTATCGCCGGAACAGACATCATCTAAAGAAGCGTCGCGCACCTGAAGGTAACATCCATGTTCCAGTAAACGAGGAAACGGAGGTCCCAGAAGCGTGCTGGAGTGAGGTGAAGCCGCCCTCGCAAGAACGTGACAGGCGCTACCCACTTCGACGTCTACTCTCAGACCACCGGATAGATTAGATTTGTGATAGATATGAATACCATTTAGGGCAGAATAATCCCTTGGTATCATCTAGGCGTTGGGTAGTCCACCCTGGCACTATAGCACGTTAAACCATTTTGCATAAGGTAAATGTCGGTCTTACAATAGGGGATGACAACCGTACGAAAGGGGCAGAATAATCCCCTGGTTCCATCTTCTGGGTGTCGGGTAGTCTACCCTGACACTCAAGTTTGTAATTTACCAGTATTTATTATTGTTATGCCAGAGTTACACATGGCATTTCGCCTACTTGTATTATATTACAACACCATGCGATGGATCAACATCGGTAACTCAAAGTGAAATGGAGGTTGGACAATCTCGTTAGAGCAACGTTGGATCGACATCGGTAACCCACAGTGAAACGTTCGTTATTCCAACGAGAATCCAACATTTCACATCTGTTGTTCACTACATGTAGCTGTTATGTTAGAAAAGGTAATTTTTTTACTCGTAGCACAGGTGGTCAAAACCCCCTTGCATAATAAAAGGATTTAAAATTAGCTGCTGAAAGCAGGATGTATGCCATCGTTGGATCAACGTTGGTTCAACGTTGGATGAACGTTGGTTATTATTCATGAATATTCATGAGTGGTTATCATTGACTGCAAAAAGCATTAATAATCATGTTATTTGATTGTTCAGAATGAATCCAATGTTATTATTTACTCATTATTTGAAATATATGTAAGTTATTTATCTACAAAAACATTCTAAAGGTTTGTTTCCATGATGTATTTGTGTAAATTCTTAAAACTTTATCCAAACATTCAACTTTATCGAAATACCAACCATCAAACAAATATTAACACAGAAGCTAGGTTATATAAAGCTGAGTGGATGATGTAGATGTAGTGAGTGTAGGAATAGGAATAGGACTATATGGATAGGGATAGGAATAGGACTAGGAATAGGGTTAGGGTTAGGTTAGTCTTAGGTAAAGGGAAAGCTAGGATAGGATGTTCTAGATATCACCAATAGGCGTGTCATATGAATATTAATTAAATTTTTTTAGTACGGTGAGACGTTGGTCCAATGTTGGACCAACGTTGGACCAACGTTGGATCAACGTTGGACCAACGTTGGAGAAATGTTGGTGAATTATGCTGGACCAACGTTGGATGCTTGTTGGAGACATGTTGGAGACATATTGGATGCTTGTTGGACACATGTTGCTTTGACGTTGGATCAACGTTTGCGTACGCCCAATCAACGCTGCTCCAACAAAATACCAACCTTGGATTAACGTTGGAAAAGCGTTGGTCCAATGTTGGCTGCTTGTTGGATGCATGTTGGAGACATATTGGATGCTTGTTGGACACATGTTGCTTTGACGTTGGATCAACGTTTGCGTACGCCCAATCAACGCTGCTCCAACAAAATACCAACCTTGGATTAACGTTGGAAAAGCGTTGGTCCAACGTTGACAAATAACAACTTTTCAACGATGGACCAACGTTGATCCAACGTTGGCATTTCGTTTTCGGCAACGTTGGAGCAACGTTGATTGGGCGTACGCAACCATCGTTGGTCCAACGTTGCCGGACAACGTTGGACCAACGTTGCCGAAAAAATTGGACAACGTTGGTCCAACGTTGGACCAACGTTGGCTTGCTACCTGGGAATTGCTGCTGCTGCGTGACGGTAATGGTGTGGTGGTGATGGAGGTGGTGATGTAGGTGATGGTGGTGATGGAGGAGGTGGTGGTGGTGGTGGTGTTGCTGTTGGTGGTGGTGGTGGAGTTGGTGGTGGTGGTGGTGGTGGCGGAGGTGGTGATGGTGGTGGAGATGGTGATGGTGATGGTGATGGTGATGGTGGTGGAGGTGGTGATGGTGATGGTGGTGGTGGTGGTGGTGGTGGTGGTTGTGATGGTGGTGGTGGTGGTAGAGGTGGTGGTGGTGGTGGTGGTGATGGTGTTTGTTGTGATGGTGGTGGTGATGGTAGAGATGGTAATGGTGATTTTTGTCCATTTTTATTTGTGGTGCATACTGCATGTGTGTCGCATATGACGGCCATCGGGGTTTTCCCAAAATTATCATATAGCGTGTGTCAATACTACTCGACATTGTCTCGATTATATGTTTGATCTGTTCTCAACCTTTGACGTATACCATGTTTACTCGTTCATCGTTTGTTGATTTTTCTTACTAATAGGTAGTTCAGAAGGCCTGAATGTACCAAGGGGATAGGGGGGGGGGGGGGGGGGGGTGGGGGCGGGGCAGGGTGGGGTCACATGTAATTATATATTCTTTATTTTTCGAGACCTCTTTCCTTGAGATACCTTTACAAATGTCGGCTACACAATAACTTTACAGGAATAAGCAAAATATTGTTGTGATATTATGCTAAATCAGTTAAACTTCTTTATTGACCGAGATATAGGTTGGTGGAGGGACGCATTCACCAATAAAAAAAAAAACGAATTTATACATTTTAAGTTTTAGCTGCGCGCAAACAGACTGATTACATCAACTTGCGTATGGTATGAGCCCCTATATAAGGTCTTTGCCCCCAATCCAAAACTGCTTTCGGCGCGCCTGTTTTCAGGTACACATGTGTTCGACATTGTGGTAGGTTTTCAAAGCATTATATATTATTGGAGTGTAACAAGTGTGGTACGACATTATGGTCCATTTCAGAGGTTGATGGACACGGGTGCAAAGGTAGCGCTTGTGTTTATACTTATCATGGTATCGTCATAATTACTGATAGCGATTATAAATACGTAGGCTGAAGTGGGTTTAACCACTGTATCGTTCTTGGCTTTACAATAAATGTAAATTGTACAATAGCTACATCGTGCTAAAATTAAAAAGTGAAAGGCGGATTAAGTTTCGTTGCTTTTCATAATCTTGATCTATATACATGGCAACGGTCGTTGCTCAGTTTGCGTGAATATTGCTGCATTATATGACATCGGGTGTAACATCTATTATGACTGATACTTGCCCACAACAGTTGGGATCATGTGACCGAGGAGCGTCGTTTTACGCAGAAGATAATGACAACCCGGACCAAAGGTATTGAAATCAGATTATTCAGATTTTATTTTCTCATTTGATGTTTTTGTCTCTCTATGTGCATGAGAACACAACATGATGACGAAGAAGTTCTGAGAAAGCTACGTGTGTGTTTGCGCGTGTGTTTATGTATAACATACATATTTGGGGATTAGATTGTTTTTTTTTTTCAAAAGACTTTATTTTCTGCAATCAAACAACAAATATGACAACAAATATGGATAATAATATAAAACATAAGGTATACAATATACAAAATATAGAATAAAATTACTTATACATGAGTAAGAAATAAGTTATACGTTGGGTCATTGTGTGTATACAGAAAGAAAGCAGAAGGTCGCCGTTATAAGCAAAAGCTTGAGCAGACGGTCAATCGAGCTAAAAATAAAGTTGTGAAATATTGGCTAAGTAACAAGAAGAGGGGGCCATGATACTCAAATTATATATATTTCAATAGACCGCCTCTGCAGTACATGCATATTACATGCGTATGACGTAAGACCCCCGCTGGCAAGCCGAACAATAGCAACCAGGTCCGGCAAGCTAAGTTTGCCAGAGCTTGCCGGACCTGGTCGCCATTGTTATTAAGCCTGTTATTAAGCCTGCCAACGGGGAGTCCGACGCCACACGCATACTACTTGCATACACTACAGAAGCGGTCCATTACAAATAAACATTGACAGTTGGATTCGATATAAATCATTATAGAATTAGCATATGAAACTCGTTTGTATAAGGCTAATAATTATACGTTCATGACAGAGATAAGTGAGAAATTAAATCAAAACAAGTGTCCGAGTGGTGCGTGTGTGTGCAAGTGCAAGTGTCCTCTAGTGCCAAAATATTGGATCATCATCATTACTATATATGTAACGTCAGACCAAAACTTAATTTAATTTAATTTAATTTTGTTTTAAGTTTAACAAAGAACGTGTTTATGTAATAATCGTTATACATTATATTGTGAAATAATGTGTGTTTTAGTGAAGCTTTAAATGAATAGAGAGATGTACATTGTTAATATATCCAGGAAGTGCATTCCAAGTGTCCGGACCATGATATCTTATGGACTTATGCGCTAACAAAGTTTTGGGATTGTATAAATGAAAATCAGTACAATTACTAGTGGACTAGTGGACATGAGGGAGTGAATTTTGTGTGTATTTAACAGACAATTATTGCTGTTTGATATAAATGAAAATCACTCACTTTGAAAATATTTATAAAATATAAAATAACGGATTTGTGTGAGCTAAGTAATTAGAATGAGTACAAATCCTAAGTGCTCTTGTTTGCAAGAGAAAAATAATATTAATCTTAGTTATACTACAATTCCCCCAGAGAACATTACAGTATGTAAGATAAGGTAACACTAATGCATTATATAATGTAAAAAGTGTTTTCTCAGGTACAAGGTCCCTAATTTTACCAATTACACCAACTGCCCTTGAAATTAATGTCGTAATAATATTAACATGATCATTCCATGCAGTGGCGTAGCTACGGGGGGGGGGGGGGGGGGGCACGTGCCCCCCCCCAAATAATTTCGAAAAAACAATAGAAAACATAAGGGGCCATTTTTTGAAAAAACAAAGAAATACATAAGGTGTGCCCCCCAATAATTTTCGTCCCCCCCCCCAATCACTCCGACCACGCTACGCCACTGATTCCATGTAAGCTTTGAATCCAAAGTTATACCTAAAAATTTAGTCGATTTCCTTTCAACTATAGAAATATTATCAATAACAATGTTTATAACCTGATCAATTAAAGTGTGTTTGGGAAGCACACAAAATGTATAAAACATGTTATCTAAATTAAGGGACAATTTATTGCATTTGAACCATGTTGAGACTTTAACTAATTCATTATTGAGAGTATAAATGAGAGTATTCAAACATTTATGAGAATAACATATATTAGTGTTATCTGCGAAGAGTACATAAGTAAGAAGTGGTGATGATTTTACAATGTCATTAATATAAATAAGAAAAAGAAGGGGGCCTAAAATTGATCCTTGTGGAAGACCACATAACACATTTAAGTTAGGGAAAGTTACCGACTGAAATGAAACAAATTGCTTACGATTATCTAAATAATTCTTAAAGGAACTACAGCGTCTAGATGGCCTAATTTTCACAATTCGGCTCTCTTTATGTAATTTTTCCCGAAGAAAAAGAATTTGGCAGTCATTTCTCATGAAATCAATCAATTTTGGGGTAATTGGTAAATATCGTATTGTCCTGGGAACCCCCCTTTTGAATCGCCAAAATGTGACGTCATCTAAAGAGAGGACTAATGAATTAAAGTCTTTAGATGACGCGTCATGACGTAAGCCGATCAATTGTCAATCACATGTCGATCACACTGCCGATTCCGGACCCTACATGTGGGTGGGGCGTAAAATGGTTGCTAAGAGAGATTTGGCATCAGAAAACTAGTCTTAAATCACTACTGTGTTTATTTTCATGGATTTGTTTTCAGCAAACCTATGTTTCAAGTCATCAACTATGGAATAAGTGTCAAAGTACGTTGTATTCTGTAGGTCCTTTAAACCATTTTAAGGCTATGCCTCGTATACTATAATGAGTAAGTTTTTGTAACAAAATTTCATGATTCATCGTGTCAAACGCTTTGACAAATCCATAAATACCCCAATTATATATTCATTATTATTAATTGTTTGAATTATTTTATCACAAGATTGTATTAAAGCATAATCAGTAGAAAACCCATTTCGAAATCCAAACTGATTACAAATGAGAGTATTATTTTCTTGTAAAAAAAATAATAAAGTCGTTTATAAACAATTTTTTCTAAAATCTTAGAAATGACCGGTAGAAGCGAAATAGGGCGATAGTTTTTTTTATTTAAGTAGAATAATCTTTTTTATAAATAGGAATCACTTTGTCTATCTTTAAGGAGTCTGGGAAAATGCCTGTCGAAAGTGATGAATTACAAATATGAACTAGAGGAGAGGCCAAACAATGAATAATCTTTTTTTAATAAATACACACTTATTCCAACATAACCACAGGAACTATATCTAATATTTTATTTTCATTTACTGGGATAAAAAATAATGAATTTTCATTGCCATCAAATAAATAATCCTTAAAGTAATCATTTGAGTGTATTGTTGAGGCTAGTTGAGTTCGGGTAAGGAGAGTACAGTTTTGGTGAAACTGAATTTTAGTAACCAAAACCTACATTATTTCATTGCAAACTAATATTTATAACTAGAAAGTAACACAAAATTCCAAAGGACGTAGCAAAGATCATGTTATCATTCAAAAAGAGCCGTTAAAACGTAAAAAGGCGCTCTCTAAACACTCTTCGGTTTGAAACATTTTGAATAAAATATTGTACATGTGATGTTTTGTTGAAGTAGTGATTAGATAGAGAGATAATCAACAACTATTTAAATACCTATTTTGTAACTTTTTGAAAAGAGGAAGCATTTTTTTGTAATGGCTGGTTCAACATTCTCTAATAAACCTGGGGCCCCAGCTTTATTACAAATTGTAATATTTATGGATATTTCAGCCGTCTCTGAACCGATTTTGATCAAATAAAGATGATTTTATTATTTAAATATTATGCTTTTTCAAATTTTACACTGAGTTCTTCATTACCTCACACAAAAAAAAAGTAGTCTAGCGCCCACTCTACCAAAACTCAACTACCCCTTTAATATTATATAGTTATATACATATTATTGTATTATAGGCATTATTTGAAGCAAGGACCGAAGCATAACATATGGGCCCCCGGAAGTGTGTGTGTGTGTGGGGGGGGGGGGGGGGGGGCAAGGGGGCGGCCGCCAAATTGCACAATTTGAAGTATATAAATGGACAATTTTCCACGGAAGAGGGAGATACCCCTTCCCAAACTCTCCCCCTCTGGTTCTTCCCCAGCATATGTTTATTTAGTGTCATATGCTTCGCTCCCTCGGGACTTATTCTTGGCTGTAGGCTATAGTTGTTGGTTCATACATGATATGGCATATGGTTTGTGATGGAACTGTACTTGACACTAAAATACATGTACAATAATATTTGTGAGGCTGTGAGTATTTTGGGGTACATATTTATTAGTGTGTCAATTATTTTTCTTCGTCAAAAAACATATTTAAATTTCTTTCCCAGATACAGTTTATCTCTAGCCCGAATTTCCTATCTAGATATCAAAACTTAGCGCAAGTAAGCAATTGAGATTTTATTAATTCATCAACGGTATGGCGTGATCTGACTTGCAACAAATTGCACGATTTCAAGTATTTTGCAAAAATCTTCCCCCTGGGAGGAGGATACCCCCTCCCATACACTCCCCTCCCTCAGCCCTCGGTCACTTCGCTTCCCCATCACGACTCATTATTGGCTCTATAGACTATGTTGTTGGATCATACATATGACACTAAATAAAATGTGTTTATATGTGTTGGGGTGCATATTTTGTTTTCTTTGCAATATATATGAATAGGCCCTACTTTCTGGACGATCAAATAATAACACGCTTTCCTCGAATGGCGATACAGTTAAATTCTTGCTAGGTAGGCACAAGACTTAACCCTATCAAGCCCAAGGGGGTGGGGGCTAAATGAGCCCCCCCCCCCCTCCCCCCTACCATATGTTTTACTGCCACGGTCACATTTTTAATCAAATTTTCACCAAATTCGGTGACTTTTCCTAAATGTTTATAGTTTTTTTTCCCGTTCCCATGGTAACCACTTTCTGAAAGACATGTTTGTAAATTAAGGCTAATTTTGTTTTTCTTGCACTAAACAAGTAAATCGTGTACATTTCTGAAGTGTTTTCTATTTGAAATGTATAAACTAAACAAAAGTCAAGTCACAATATCAGAAAAAAGATGTCACTTGTTTGTTTTAGTTTTGTCTTTGTTTTTCTTTGTTTTTCAAGAACAAAATGGCGGAAAACAATAGAAATAATAAGAATTTCTAAAAAAAACTTCATTTCTCCTAATTTTCCAATTTTTTTCTTCAAAATTTGAATTGAACAACCTTTCCATTCAAAACCCAAGGAATTGACATGGTATTTTCATCTTCAATTATTAACATCATCTAGTAAACTTATATTGAAAGTGATTTTATATAGTCATTATATAACACAAAATTAGTGTAATATGTGTAAATTCATGGTACTGTCCAGGCATTGATATGAATTAGTTTATTCATATAATCTATTTGATCGGTAACGGGTTGTCATGATCTGAAACAAAAAATTAAAGAATATTTCGTTTGTTTTCATTGTTTTTAAGGACAAAAAGCCGCAAAACAAAGAATATAATAAGAATTAAGTCATAATTATAGTTTTGATATATTTTCATGATATTTTTGTGATTAAAATCTGCTAATGAGCGTTTCTTATGATGTCAACAAACATTTTGATATGAAAACAATCCATTTGGTTTAAGTGTATAGGGTAAAAAATAAAGAAATCGAATACGTAAATTATCATGTACTGTAATGTGTATAATAAAATGACTTTGCGGACCTAATGGGCCTCTAAATCCGATCAAATTCTATAAAGAGGTACTGATCTGTGTTCCAGAATATGTAATATTACATAATAATGTTGAAAAGTTAAATTTGCCTACTTGATAACAGTCCATTCGGCGAAAAAAGCTCAAAAACTTGTATATTCTTACATGTTCTATGGTTTTTATCATATTATCGTAAATAGCGCCCTCATATTGTGACCTTTAAACATTTTTTATGATTGGAACTTGTAGATCTTGACCTGCTTGACACATATGCCAAATATAAAAGTGGTTGATTGAATAATAATGAAATTAGAGAGGGGGGGGGGGGGCCCTATGAGCCCCCCCCCCCCCCCCTTTGGGCCTGGGAACGCCAAAATAGCTTGGGCTTGATAGGGTTAAAGTAATACAATGCAAAATCTCGATCCCTACCGTAGGAGGGGGGGGGGGGGTGGAGGGGAAAGAGACACCCCCTCCCTGCCCCGCTCAGTCGCTTCGCTCCCTCGCAATGTCTCATTCTCACCCGGCTCAAAGTTGGCAACCCTGTGAGTGTGGTTGAAAATTCGTTATGAAATTTAGAATGGTAGGAATTAAATGTTTTAATTGACCTATGATTGAAGGGGTAGTTTAGTTTTGATAGAGAGGGCGCTGCACATCACATATTTGTTCTGAGGTAATATGAAAAACTGTCGAATTTGAGAGATCATGCAATTTTAATGGCAGAATAAACTTTAGTCGGTCCAAATCGACCCAGAAACGGCTGATCGATATAAATAAATATATCTGATCTCAAAATTATTTGGGGCCCAAATAATTAGATGATTTTTTCAAAAAAAAAAAAAAAATGCTCGTACTTTTTCAAAAATGTTCAAAAGCGTGTTTCAAATAGTTGTTGATGATCTCTCTATTTTATCATTAAAGGGATAGTTGAGTTCTTGTAAGGAGAGTACAGTTTTAGTGAAACTGAATTTTAGTAACCAAAACCTGCATCATTACATTACAAACTAATAGTTATAACTAGAAAGGAACACAAAATTACAAATGACGTAGTAAAGATAATGTTATCATTAAAAAAGAGCCGTTAAAACGTAAGAGGGCGCTCTCTAAACACTCATCGGTTTCAACCATTTTGAATAAAATATTGTGCATGTGATGCTTTGTTGAAATAGTGATTAGATAGAGAAATAACCAACAACTATTTAAATACCTATTTTGTAACTTTTTGAAAAGAGGAAGCATTTTTTTGAATTTTTAACGGCTGGTTCAAAATTCTCTAATAAACCCGGGGCCCCGGGTTTATTACAAATTGTTATATTTATGGATATTTCAGCCGTTTCTGAACCGATTTTGATCAAACAAAGATGATTTTATTGTTTAAATATTATGCTCTTTCAAATTTTACACTCAGTTTTTCATTACCTCACAAACCAATTAAGTAGTCTAGCGCCCTCTCTACCAAAACTCAACTTTCCCTTTAATTCAATGAAACTATTATGCATATTTTTGTACTTTTACTTAGTCATTTGTAATTTTGTACCGTATACCATTCGAGCATGATGGAGATATGTAACTATTAGTTTATAATGTTAATGTCCAGGTTTGGTTACTAAAGTTCAGCCTTACCAAAACTGTATTATCCCTTTAAAATGTTATTTGATTTATAGAGAAATATTAAGTAACTAGAATAAAACAAGCTTGTATGCAAGTAAGAACAATGAGATTCGACTACTAGTATAATGAGCAGAATACATTCATGGAAAACTTTTGTATTATCAAAACACAATTATGTTGTATACCTTCTTGTTTGTCCCCCATGGGTTTATATAAAAGTGGACAAAATATTTGAATTTGTATTGGGAATAAAGATCGAACGAATAAAATATATGTGTATCAATATAATATTTATGATGCACTCAGTTAAAGGGAATATATTTTAATTTCTGTACAGAGAGTACAGTCAAACTGAATATTAGTAACCAAAACTATCAAAATTCAACAATTTGTTTTCAATCTTAAAAAAAAAAAAAAAACAGAGTAAATACTGAATGCAATGTAAAATATACAATAACAAAAATATATACATTTTTAGAAAAACATCAAAAGAAGAAGAGGAAGCAGTTTACAAAATTCAAAATGTGGGGAAAACAAATGCCATTAGACCTTTCAGAGGTCGTTTCCAGAAATAATGCATTTAAATAAATATGCCTCAGTATCAATGTACACATTACCTTGTTAGAACAGTGACAGTTAAACAAACAGAGCGGTACATGGCTTAACTACTACAATAAAACAAAACACATCAGCCAAATTGAAACACTATACTAACGTGATTAGCAATTATGCGAGTCTAACAAATAATATTTACATTTCCGTGTAAAGGTTGCGAGTGATGGGCAATGTTTAACTTCATTTTGATAATTTATTTTCATTTTCATTTAATGGTATATTTATCTTGTTTCCCTCGAAGGCAATGCAGATATTTATCTTCACCCTAGCCCTAACTGCTTTTGTACAGTTACACTAGATAATTACCCAACCTTGTTCGCTGAGAAGGAAAAATGAACAAATATAACAATGTCCTCTAATTTACGACCGTCCCTTTTAAGTGTAAACATATAAATTATGTTGTACATAACCCCCTCAAATTGAAAGACATGAATAAGGAAAATACCGGACAATATAAGTTAAAGGGGTAGTTTATTAGTTTCGGTAGAGAGGGCGCTGCACATCACATTTTTTTGTGAGGTAATGAAAAACTGAGTGTCAAATTTGAGAGAACATCCAATTTTAATTGCAGAATAAACTTTATTTGGTCAAAATCGACACAGAAACGGCTGAAATATCAATAAATATATCTGATCTTATAATTATTTGGGGCCCAAATAATGAGATGATTTTTAGAAAAAAAAATAAAATGCTTGCACTTTTTCAAAAAATTTCAAAAGCATTTTTAAAATAGTTGTTGATGGTCTCGCTATTAATTCATTATATCAATAAAACATCACATGCATAATTTTGAATGAAAAATGGTTGAAAACAATGCCTTTTTAAAAATCGCCCTCTTGTGTTTTAATGGCTCTTTTTGAATGATAACAGGCTTTTTACTTAGTCGTTTGTAATCTTGTATACCTTTCGAGCATGGTGGAGTTATAACTATTAGTTTATAATGTTACTGTGCAGGTTTTGGATACTAAAGTTCAGCCTTACCAAAATTAAACTACCCTTTTAATACTGAAACGAGATCAAGTCAATACTATGTAACAGCGCGAGATGGAGCTATAATAAATTGTTTAATACATTTAGATTGGACCACTGGGCCGCTCGTCATTGAATAATGCAGTTCTAGCTAATTTTGATTTAATTTAGTTTTAATTTGAATGTTCGAAACGTACAAATGAGATAGGACTCGCCCACACTGGTGATCTCAGTTACCTCTATTCGAACGTTCCGCTATTATTGTGAATCGTACGAAGGTATGCATTGCCATTGCAACGTAGTTTATCTCGGTCCAAACATAGGTTACATTTGTTATAGGCGGCCAAGTTCAGCTCCTGGCCGAGTTCCCCTCCAGAGCGAGGTCCCCAAATACTCATAATGTGTTATACCCTCTATTGTTGATCCTCTAGTACATGTTTTTAATGTGTCCTTAACAAGTGGACAATTTCCTGATCACATGCAAATTGCAAAGGTTATTCCCTTGTATAAAAAAGGAGATAAACTTGATACTACTAATTATCGACCCATTTCATTATTGACTACTTTTTCGAAAATTTTAGAACAAATTATATTTACAAGAACAGTCAAATTTTTAAGTTTACATATTATTTTTACAAATTCACAGTTTGGGTTTCGAGAAAAACATAGTACTATTCATGCCTTGCTTACATTTGTAGATAAAGTGGCACATGTCATTGATAATTGTTCTCATTTAGTTGGTATCTTCCTGGACTATTCCAAGGCCTTTGATACTGGTAATCATGACATTTTACTTTACAAATTATCTCATTATGGAATACGAGGAAAAGCCTTGGAGTGGTTCAGGAACTACTTAACCAATAGAAAACAATTAAAGAATATTGACTGGCCTTGAGGGAGACACGGCAAATATTGCCTGAACTAGATTCATATTGCCCGAGTCGAAGACGAGGGCAATATGGATCTAGTGAGGGCAATATTTGAAGTGTAGCCCGAAAGTCCAGTCAATATTGTAATTATTAACTAATCAGACATCTCGAGCGAACATGCAATATATTAATATGAAGGGTACAAATTACACAATTCTTACAATTATTGAACATGTTGAACGATGTTTTAACTTCAAGTTTTAGCTAAAATGCATACATTCATCTTGACTTCCACCCAGTTTGTAAAGAATCATTACTTAGATAGCGCGTAGCACATTGTTACGTCACAATTAGACACGCGCAAATCATTAATAAACGCGCGTATGATTTTGCGCAATGCTGTTAGCGCGCCTTCATACTCTGATATATTTATTGACCGGCAAATTACACACAAAATCCCATTGACTTTTCTGAGCGGGCAATAAGATTTTGTCCATTGGTTTACTGTGTGATCATATCGACCGGCAAATTACACACAAAATCCCATTGACTTTTCTGAGCGGGCAATATGATTAGTTTTCACCCCTAGTTTTGTTGGCCTACTTAACTTGGAGGGCAATATGGTTTTAAAATTGCCCTGCTCAGATGCCTGATTTGGTTAATAATATGTTTTTTTGAATGATTATAATTCTAATTTGCAAGACATCCGTTGTGGTGTACCTCAGGGCAGTCTTTTAGGTCCACTTTTGTTTTTTAGTATACATAAATGATTTTTGTAGATCATCTGATGTCCTCACATTTATTCTTTTCGCAGATGACTCAAATTTATTTTTCCCCATAAAGATTCACATACTCTTGTACATACAATAAACTCTGAACTTACAAAAGTAACACAATGTATACGATCCAATAAATTATCTCTTAACTTTCAGAAAACAAAATACATGCTTTTTAGTAACACACTAGATACACTACCAATACATATTATTTTGTATAGCATTCCTCTTGAAAATGTTACTCAAATTAAATTTCTTGGTCTAACAGTTGATAATAAGCTTTCATGGAAACATTACATAGATAATATATGTATAACTATTTCGCGTAATATAGGCACAATTAATAAATTAAAACATTATCTTCCGTTACCCAGTATGCTAATGATTTATTCGTCTCTAATTTTACCATATTTGAATTATGGCATTCTGGCTTGGGGCAATGCTCATCAAACATTATTACACCGAATATTATTATTACAAAAAAGTCACTTCGCATTATATGTAACTCTGCCATACGTGCTCATACAGAGGCTTTATTCTTTGAAAATAAAATATTGAAAGTACAAGACCTTTATTCACTTCAGCTCGGTCAATTTATGTACAATTATAATAATAATACACTGCCTTATATTGTTGATAGTATGTTTCCAAAAAATCAATCTTTTCATAATTATCCTACACGGCGATCTAATGAGTTTCATCTTCCTTTATTGCGCACGTTATTTGCCAAAAACACTTTAATGTATAATGGTCCAAAATTTTGGAATTATTTAAATGATGATATTAAGAGTGCATTATCTTTTATTTCATTCAAAAGTAGACACAAATTGTTTCTCTTAAATTCGTATAATACGCAGGTAAATTGATATAAATTGATGTATATTCTATTTTTTTTCTTTTTTCTTTTTACCTTGTAGCCAAGTCTAATCATCCAGCAGCATAACAGTTGGCCTTACATAGTCCCGGACTGGTCCCATTTGTCCTTATTTGTCTTCCTTGCTTTAATTTCTTCACTCTTATTCCTATTTATGTATTCTATGTTACAGCATGTGGTATACGTATGCGTGTGTCTTTTATGTAGTCTTGTGTGTTGTGTTGTCTTTTCTTTGTTCTGATTCTTCGTAGGCTTCCATAACAGAATTTTGATAAAACTACTTTTTTAATGAGCTTGGACTCAATTTGTGTATGTCTTTTTGCTTTCTTTTCTATATGTATTATTGTAATTGCCAGTTGTGCTTGATTTTTTTTTTGAGGGATCCACAATTTACAAGCAATGTTTTTCAGTGGATCCCTCCATTTTTTTCAGTCCATGATATAAAGAAAAAAAGAAGAAAAAAAGGATTGTTTATTTTGTTTGCTTAAAATGGATTACGTTATTGTATAATATAGTATATTGCTGTATAAGTTCTTTTGTTCCATTATATTATGTATTGAATTGTAAATCAATATTTTCGTTATACTATGTACTGAAGTGTAAATCAATATTTTGTTATATTATGTTCTGAAAAAGATGAAATAAAACGAATTTCAATTTGAATTTAAATGATGTTTGTTCAGTTACCAGAAAGATCAGACGTACACTAAATATATACATGTTTTCCCCTCTCAACTACATAGGTGTTCAACTCGTCCATCGTCTCACGTGCCGTAATCATCTGGGATCTACATGAAATAATTTGTTCACATTTCTTCAGTTTAATATTTTTCGTATGAAATAGACATGAAAGACATTGATCCGAGAGTTCGGTACGTGAATGATGTCATACTCACTATTTGGATCATCACTTCGGCATTAACAGGAAAAAAACAATCGAGAAATAAAAAGAAATTATACCGTCATAGATGCTCAAGCACCATTTGTTCATGAAGGATAATATATTGAATCTGGTTGCGAGTTAATGCATTGCCTTTTGGAATTTACATGACTTAGACAAAACTTACTTGACATAAAGAACATAGGACGATCAATGAGGTCATACGCCGTTCTACGAGTTATCCTGCTCGAAGGTCATTCCTAGAAGGACATGGTGTTGTGCCCTTTGCACGGTAATCCCACTAGGCTGTGAATCTGTTTTCTCTGTCCCACAGAAGCTAGTTGATAAAGCTAGAACCATGGCTGGGATCTTCCCTCTGCATATGGCGTGTAAGCGTGGACACTTACAAACAGTGAAACTGCTAGTGCAAAAAGGCGTTGATGTGAATAGTGCGGACGACGATGGACGAACTCCTCTCCATGTCGCCTCGTCAGCGGGCCATTCTGCGATCGTCCGTTTCCTGGCCAATACAATAAGAAACGACATCAACAAAACGGACAAAGAGGGGCGTACGGCTCTACACCTGGCAGCTTTGAACGGACATGTTGATGTCGCAACATTTCTCCTTGTGATGGCTGCAGACATGGAGGAACGAGATCTTGCCGGCAATACACCGCTGTATGTCGCTTCTATGCTCGGACAAAAGCACATGGTATCCTTTCTTCTGCAGGAAGGTGCGAGTGCGGAAGTGAAAAACAATGAGGGCTTTAGTCCTCTTCTCGTAGCAGGCCAAAATGGGCACTTCGAGACGATGGCATTGTTTTTACAATCTGGAGTAAATATCAACGAACCTGATGATGACGGATGTACAGTTCTTCACGTTGCTAGCAAATCCAAACTTAAAGGCATAGTAGAATTCCTCGTGAAGAATGGAGCCGATGTCAACGTACAAGACCAAGCCGGTATCACACCACTCATGGTTGCATGTCGAACAGGACATTCACAGGTTGTGGAGTTTCTTGTTGCGAATGTGGCTGACGTAAATGAGGAAAACAATGATAAATGGCAGCCGATTCACTTTGCCTGCCGGGCCGGACACATCGATGTTGTACGATTCCTTCTATCAAGTGGGGCACAGACTGAAGGGAATACCAGGATGGTCTGGTCTCCTTTTGCGTTGGCTTTGAAGGGTGGACATCTAGCGGTTGCTAAGCTTCTCATTACGGATGGAATCGACGTAAGCCATAGGATTAAGAACGGCTGGACTCCGCTCCACTTCGCCGCGCGATATGGCCATGACGAGATTGTCAAGTATCTAATAATCCAAGGCGCTGATGTGAACTCCGTTAATCACGATGGAAGGACGCCGCTGGAGCTGGCAGTACTTGGAGATTTTTCTGAAACCATACGACTTCTTGTAGACGAAGGGAGCGAGATCACTGACAAGACGCTGCTTCTTCACCTTGTCTGCATTGACAACTTGGATAAGGACAAACTGCTACCCGGTGATGAAAAAACAACCCCTCACCATGGCGCAGAAAGTGGGAAAGTTGATATCGTCAAATACTTCCTAGACCTCGGCTTGGATGTAAATGCCCAGGATGAAGCGGGAAACACACCGCTGATGCTAGCGTGCAGATCTGGACGCCGTGATGTCGTAACGTTTCTCGTTGAGGGCGGTGCATATCTTCATCTCCGGAATGAGGAAGGTTGGCAAGCGATTCACTTTGTATGTGAGAATGGTTACGCTGATATACTGGACGTGTTGTCCTCAAGAGGAGATGATGCGCCCAGAAGTGCTGAAGATGATTCAACTATCATGAGCTTGGCTGTCGTAGGTGGTCATGTAGCGGTTGTTCAGCGCCTTCTGGCCAGTGAAAGAGACGTAGATTTGAAAGATGCCTATGGATGGACTCTCCTTCATCATGCAGCGAAGCACGGCCACTCCGACGTAGCCAAGACCCTCCTGGGCGCTGGTGCGGACGTCAACCTGACCAATGATGACGGAGACACCCCTCTTCAGTTGGCGGTCCAGTCGGGGCACCTGGAGACTTTCAGGTTATTGGTTGATGCCAGCAGTAAAATCACCGAAGATACGTTACTTCTTCATTCTGCGTGCATACATGGTCACAAGGAAATCGTCGTATATCTTGTAACCATTCTAGGACTCAATGTCAACACGGCAGACAAGAATGGGAAGACACCACTGATGTTGGCCTGCCAAATTGGAGACCTAGATCTGGTTGAATTCCTTTTAAAATATGGAGCAGCTGGTTTGGCACGAGACGACACAGAAATGCGGCCTATGACTTACGCAATAGAATCCGGCCACCTGGCCATAGTGCGTAGACTGCACCATCTCGAGTCAGCCTCTCTAAACCTTCCCAGAGAATGGCTTTCTTCGATTCACATTGCATCAAGATGTGGTCACGTGGACATTGTCCAATATCTTCTAGCAGCCGAAGGCGCACACATTAATACCCCTGACAATAACGGAGCCGCACCGCTTCACGTTGCCACAAAATATAACCAGCTCGACGTCGTCAAGTGCTTACTAGCAAAAGGGGCCAACGTCGATGCAGCGGATAACCGTGGATGTACTGCTTTGCACATTGCGTCAGAGTCTGGCAATGTTGGCATTGCATCCTGTTTGCTAGACTACAAAGCAGATATAGGAAGTCGAGGTGTTGACGGCCTGACACCACTGCATATTGCATCCTTGAACGGGAATGAAGAGATCGTCTGTCTTTATCTTCAACGGGGAATTGACGTTGACTTGGTAGACGATGCCTCTGAGACAGCACTTCACATTGCATCACAGCACGGTCATACTGCAATCGTCAATAGTCTGCTTCGACATGGAGCCAACATCGGAACAAGGAGCATTACTGGGTCGTTACCCATCCACCTCGCATGTGCCAGTGGACATCTTGAGATCGTCCAGTCACTGCTCGACCACGATTCAGACGCGAACACCAAAGACGCTGAAGATTCAAATGGATCAACACCCATTCTTCTCGCGGCATCATTCGGTCACACAGAGATCGTAAAGTGCCTCCTCGACCGTGCTGCGAATACTGGTATCGCAAATGCAGAAGGAAACTCGGTGTTTCATGTCGCTACCTACAACGGTCATTCTGACGTTGTTCGTCTGTTGTTGGATTACAATGTTGATCCCACTATGAATAATAAGAAGGGACTGACATCGTTTGATATTGCAGCTAATGAAGGTCACTCTGTCATAGTGACATACCTGTTGGAAGCTAGTGCAGGAGATGTATCACAAGTTCCATCCCTTCTACACCTAGCATGCATGGAAGGCAACTTTGATCTTGCTCAGCTTTTAGTAAATTCGGGTACCGATGTCAATGCGAAGGATGAACACCACTCAACCCCGCTCATTATTGCAGCTAAAACTGGACACAGGAATATCGTAAAACTTCTGTTAGACAACTCAGCTGATATCTCTACTCCAGATGGCGACAATTTAGAGCCATTGCATCATGCCTGCGAAGGAGGACACCTTGAAGTTGTTAAACTGCTGATTTCCTTAGGTGCGGGTGCAGGAGATAAGGGTTCTGATTCTGCTCGTGATGTCCTGTCACCTCTGCACCTGAGCGCGTGTTTTGGTCATACGGACATCGTTTCACATCTTCTCCAGGAAGGCGCTAATGTTAACGACGCAACTTGCCTCGGATCAACGGCACTTCATTACGCTTCGCAAAATGGACACCTTGAGACTGTCCAATGCCTTGTGGAACACGGCGCAAATGCAGACGTTGTGGATATTGATGGTTACAGACCCATGGAACTTGCATTTCAAGGTGACTTCCTTCAGGCAGTGAAATTATTGACTGGTGCTAGTAATCCTTCAAGTGATTGCTCACCTCTGCTTTTGAAGGCTTGCCAAGAAGGTGACCTTGAAGTCGCCAAGAAGCTGGTTGAGTTAGGATTAAATGTAGGAGGAAAGGGTTCTTACTCCACAGAAGACAACACATCACTCCTGCATATTGCGGCAAGATACGGACACGCTGACATTGTACAATATTTATTAGATCGCGGCGTCAATGCTAATGTAGTCGATGATGAACACTGTACTCCGCTCCATCTTGCCTCAGGAAGCGGTCATTTGGAGGTCGTGGAGACTCTCCTCTCTAACGGAGCATCGTCCAACAAGACAGATGTTAACGGCAAGACGGCTCTCCTTAGAGCTGTAGAAGGCGGCTCTATCGCTGTCATTGACCAGCTCATCAAGAGAGGAAGTGATGTAAATGGTGTTGCCGACGATGGGGCGACATCGTTGCACGCCGCATGCGCGGCTGGTAACCTTGAAGTTATCAAGTATCTTGTCAAGAAAGGCGCTGATGCTAATGTAAAAGATTCTTGTGGAAACACACCAATTGTTGCCCCGTGTATGAGCGGAGAATTGAACATTGTAGGATTCCTCTTGACAAACGGCGCTGACTGCCTGCTCCCAAACAAGGAGGGGTGGTTGCCGATACATCACGCAAGCCAAGGAGGCCATTTCCCCGTTGTAACATTTCTTGTTGACTACGAGGCGAAGCAATATGGACATCGAGTCAGCCAGCGCGTAGCTGCTCCTGATAGTCAACCGTACTCTAACCTGCATAGTAAACCACACACTCACATTTATGTTGATGCACACGGATATAGTAAATCAAGGCCTTCCGAAAAGAACAAAAGCTTCCCAGCGGAATATCGAAGCGTGAATGTCAAGACAACCGACAGTTGGACACCCCTTCTCCTGGCAGCATCGGGTGGCCATCTCCTTGCTGTCCAAACGCTTGTTAGCAACCTCGGAGATATCAACGAGACAACAGCTGACGGACTCACAGCTCTGCACATCGCCTGCCGTGAAGGTCACTTGGATGTGGCATCATACCTCTGCACCCTGCACGTGGATATCAATCAGAGAGACAAGCAAGGGTACACGCCACTCGCTCTCGCATGTGAAGCGGGCCACTCGGTCCTCGTGAAATTGCTATGTAAATGTGAGGCAGACACAGAAATAGCGACCAATGACCACTGGCTTCCTGTTCACCTTGCTACTAGGACGGATGACGTTGAGATACTTTCTCTTCTTATCGACGCGGGGGCGTCCCTTGATCCACCGGGTGGGAGAAGCCGCACACCCTTGCACCTGTCGTCCGAAAAAGGCTATGCAAAGACTGTCAAGTTCCTCACCAAAGCGGGGTCGCAAGTCAATGTCAGAGACAACGAAGGCTGTACGCCACTTCATCTTGCCTGCAATGCGGGTCGACTTGAAACTGCCGAGTGTCTGCTCTCATCGGGCGCGGATAGAAATGCACGCATTCTTCGCGATCTGGGCTCTCCACATGAGGTAAAATCTGTCAATGTTTTATGTGTTTTTTTTAGCAATAACATTACATTTCCATGCATCGATGTCAATTAAATCTGGGACTAATTTAGGGAATTGGTTTTTATCTAATTTCAATATTATGATCAAAGTATGATATTTTTGATCAAAGTATTTCTTCAGCACAGAAGAGCTTTTCTTTGATGAACTATGTTCACTTGTAATATTAGACAAATATATTGATTATATATATACATGTATATAAGACCTATTATAATGTTATAAATGTTTTTATATGATTTGTCACCCAAATCTGTAAGACACTATGACCGAAGAGTTGAATTGAACCATTTTCACCATTGCAATTATATTTTCTACAAATCCCAAAGGAGAAGGGAGGCTTCACTGCTCTGCACATTGCAGTAGAGTACGGACATACATCCGTGGTCAGCGCGCTCCTTCACGATGACTGTGACGTCAATGCTCAGGCTGACAGTGGGCAGACGCCATTACATATCGCTGCCGAGCATCTTGGTAACCATGACAACTCTTCAAGACATATAGAGCTCGAGATGACAAATGACCTCGGAGAAGTGGGTTTATCTTTAAACTACTTAGTTTTTTTGTTTTAGAGTGCGTATTTACGAAGGGTTTAACAGTCGAGAAGGATGTCATGATATACGAGGGACGCAATTCGTTGTAATTTAGTTCTTTTTGGCAATTATTCTATTATTGACTATTGTCGCCACCTGCGTTTCTTTCTATATATGTTTATGCATTTATATTATCAATAGTTGTATAAGTATAGATTCATTTTTTTAACATATTTTTTCAAATACAAAATTAAATAACATTTTTGTAACAAATCTTCAAGACATGAAGACAAAAGTGAAGCGTGAGCCACAAACACTGCACAGATGTCGTAAATACAGCTCCATATGGCTTGATTATGCATACAATTGGGCGACCGCATCCCTGCCAGTTCAAATGTAATGCTGATTCTAGCTTCCCTGTCGCATAACTGCCCTATTCCTTGACAGATTTCTTTCAAATTTTGTATGGAGGTGTATCTTGGTATAATCTACACACCTACAATTTCTGGTGATGCTGCCCCGAGTGTTCCATCTTTTATAGGATAAAAGGCCATATTTTTGTGTATGCTCTATAGGCCACATTTCTCAAAGAATTTTGTTCCATCTTTTATAGGGTCAACGGTCATTTTTTGGTGGGTGTTGCAATGAACATTGCAATGAACTAATAGACACACACAAATTGACCAATCATCTACGGGAGTTAAGAATGATGGTAACAGTAGCATTTGAACATTTTTGTGCGAATGAAGCATGCCTCATAATGCGCACTCTATCAAAATAGTTACCGTTTTTGTTTTACTTGTTTACTTCTTCAAACAGGTAATCGATGTGTTACAATGTGAACTGTCGAAAGAAGAGGCATTCATTATTTACCTCCTAAGCTGGGGCGCTGACCTGCACAGAAAAGATGCAATAGGGCGAACTCCATTAGAGTACATAGCAGATCATCCAGGCAGTGATGCACTACGGGAGATCCTGACATCGAGGTACCCTCTCTCTTCCCCCATTTTATCCTCCTCATCATATTCTCACCATTATCCCTAGCACCTCCTCCTCCTCCTCTTCTTTTCCCTCCTCCCAATCCTCCTCTTCCTCCTCCCATCTTCGTCCTCATTCTCCTCCTCCTCATCCTCCTCGTCCTCCAACCCCTCCTTCTCTTTCTCCCGCTCCTCCTCCTTCTGCTCCTCCTCATGCCAATCACTAGTCTAGGTTCTATACACCTTTCCTCCATATACGCGTATAAACCCGATGCATCTGTACGCCCGGTGAATCTGTACGGATCACCGGGCGTACAGATGCACCGGGTTACTAGTACGCGATATATGGGGGAAAGGTGTAAAAACAGAGTATAGAACCTAGACTAGCCAATCACCCCCTCTTCCCCCTCTTTATGTTCCTCGGATAATTGGATCGCTGTAGTATATATATATGAATTCGGGTACTTTGCCCGAACTTTCAGGGAAAAAATCTGACGTCTATTTTTTTGTTTTACTTCTGTCACTATGAATCATTATTCTCTTCTACTATGCCCGGCGCAGACAGAGCCGACTCGATCGACCCGACTCGACTGGTTTTAAGCCTGATTATCTCAGTATGCGCTGTCTCAGGACAGGTTTGTCCAGTCAAGTGTCAGTCGGAGGTCATTGGAGGCCGAATAAACATGTGGGATGGGCTCCAACTGAGCAAAACAGCCTCTAGCCGGATATTTCTCTGCCGGGCTTTAATACCTACATCACATAAAAGAATCTTATAGTGATATTTGAATATAGTGGTATTGGAATATAATTGAAGATTTACTTATCACTGTTGGAAAAAAGTGATACAGTTTATGGGTCACTGGTGGGATAGGTCTTTAAAACACACTCAATTTACACTAGTTAATCGATTCTTGCTTCCATATACCTAAACCCTTTTCCGAATAAATAAACAAAATATATACACATGCAGAATAGTCACATTGTCCAAATTCACAAAACTTACGTAGAACTCTAGTAGTCCTCGAATCTCCCCTTTTCCGTGTAACCAATTGAATAATTAAATTTAATTGAAGTTTAGTATGTCCTTAATCATTTACATGAACATTGAAAATGGTATCCATTTTTCCGAATTGTCCATTTTAGTAGAAAGATTATTTACCTGTTTACTTTTATCTTTTCGCCCTTCACTCGGTCATATGACATTCGTTGTGACATTCAGTGCCTTTCAGCGGACAAATACACAATGCTGTCACGCTTCTTCATTTTCTGCACAGGCCAACATTCAGAGTAACTCGATTCAATAATCATTTAATCGCTTACAGGTCTGCACCCGTACAACAACCACCCGGAAAGGAAAAAGAGAAACAAGAGGATGAACCTAAAGACAAAAGTGGTAATCTCTCATTACCTTTTTTGCGCTCACTTCCTTATTTCAATTATTATACATTTTGTTTTCATAGTAGACTGAATGTAGCTGGCTATTGAGGTGACTGTTAGCTAAACATTTTACCAGATATATGACCTTTAAATTAAATTGATTTTTCAAGCTACGAGAAAACAAAATTCAGATACAACTATGAATGTATGTTATTTAAAGATCATGACGCATGGGTATTTAGAGGGCACCGTTTAGAATGCTACTGTGTGGTTCGTCACTTGCAACTAGACTAGTTAGTTTACAGCTTCCATAAATGTTTAGTTGGTATGTGTGCATCTTTTAATTTTACAATGACGTTTTTGACAATTGGAGAGCTTTTTTAAAAATCTTGTTTTGAGAATTCGGAATGCCTCTGAACAAAATTTTACATAAATTGATGATGAAAAATGCATACATGCATATCCAAAATACTCTTAACAGTGCCCTGTTTCATAAATCTTTTTATATACTTTTGAAAATGCCCAAATATTGTAACATATACGATGTTTTATTGGGATTGACTATTGGCACAGTGTTTACAAGAATGGAACTTTCAGAACAATTAAAACAGATTTATTAAACGGCACGAAGGTTCTGCTTAGAACAAGCCACGTTAATACGTTTTATATATACCTCCAGTCATTTCAGTAGTATCACCTTGGAACAAAAGAGGGAAAATGTCAATGTCTCTTTTTTGTTTTGAATCTAGTCTCTGCTGAAAGTGACTTTCAGATTGAAGATGAGGCTTCTTTGATGAAGAAATATGGTCTGAAACTAGACATCCCATCCGACGTCGATGTCGACATCCACCTCGAGCCCGTGGTGCATCCGCCGGACGATCTCCCACTGGAAGAGGGTGATGTGGTGGTGACAGTGGGCTTGAAGCTGACACCTGCAGGTTCGGAGTTCAAATCCCCCGTCAAGATCACCGTCCCGCACTGTGCTATACTCACGAAGCCGTCACATGTGCAAGTCAAGCTGTTCACGCGAAGAAAAGGTAAACATGTCAAGAGGGAACTTCTACTATTACTACAACAACGACTACTACTACTACTACTACTACTACTACTACTACTACTACTACTACTACTACTAACTTCTAAGAATCTTGCTCTACGATTGGTCAAAAGTTAATCACGTGATGAAATATAGTTTCGCCCATTATTGATGGGAGAAGAAAAATTCGTTACACTGTGTACTATCTTCGGTGAAAGTGCGTTGCACTCACTACTATCTTCGGTGAAAGTGCGTTGCACTGTATACTATTTTCAATTGTTCGCCTGCAAGTACGCGTGCGCGCGTTAGTGCGCAGAAAGGTAGCGCGCTGGTGTGCAACGTTTACGCGCGGCTAGACAATGGTATAAGCGTCTTTGACTTTTAATCATAAATCTTCTTTATGTGCAGGATTTAGGAAATTAAAACAAAAGACTCGATCAATTGCTCAATATTCCAAACTGTTTAGCCCTTTGTGTTAGTTATAGGTCGTTTGTGATCAAAACAATTGATGTGGAATATAAAGCAAATAATCACCTTTTGGTTTCAGGCGATGGCAAACTATCACTTCCTCGGCGCTCTAAATGCATACGCTATCTTTCCTCAGCTTCGCTTCGGAAAGATAGCTACATCCAGATCGCCTCGGAAGGGATAGTTTGTCCCATCACATTCAGCAACGGTAATTATTTGCTTACTACTACTACTACTACTACTACTACTACTACTACTACTACTACTACTACTACTACTACTACTACTACAACTACTACTACTACTACTACTACTACTACTACTACTACTACTACTACAACTACTACTACTACTACTACAACTACTACTACTACTACAACTACTACTTCTACTACTACTACTACTACTATTACTACTACTACTACTACTACTACTACTACTACTACTACTACTACTACAACTACTACTACTACAACAACAACTACTACTACTACTACTACTACTACTACTACTACTACTACTACTACTACTACTTCTACTACAACTACTACTACTACTACAACAACAACTACTACTACTACTACTACTACTACTACTACTACTACTACTACTACTACTACTACTACTACTACTACAGGTTTTCCCGCTCAATTTCGCGATTGTGCCATTCAAATTGATGAGAGGAGCAAACGAATTCGCGCGATTTGCGATCGCCATGTCAAAGCAGCATTCGAATTCGTAAATAGTCGTTAAAAATCACGTAGGAGCAAGTGAATTTGCACAAAGGGCGTACCTTTTCATCAATGGTCATTCAAAATGGCATGTACTTTACGCTGGCTCTACTGCACATTGGCGAATTCGAGTGCCCATAAATGAACTATTGTGTCTATTCACAAAAGCGTATGCGTATGCACTTATTCAGAATTTGATAGACAATTCCAACGATTACGCAGCAACGCATGTATTTGAATGACCCTTAATGAATTCGATAGATAAAAGTGTAAACTTGAGCGAGAAACCTATATTACTACTACTTCGACTTCAACAACTACTTCTTCTACTATACCACTACAATGATGGATCGTTACGTATTGTAGAGTATGGTATTGAGGTTATTGTATCCTCTCGTATTGTTATATTCGATCGTAGAATCCGATGTGTTTTCCGTGCTCAAATCGTCACCGAATCAGCTACCAACCTGCTTCGTACGAGCACACGACCTTGACCTCTACGTCGATCACTTCTCCGTGTGGTGGATCATCTTCGAGAAGCTCGAGCGGTACTTCATCGGGAAGAACATCACGTGCACGGCGTACATCCCCCGGGCTACTCCCCGCGGCATGTCGCATCCAATAACGCTGTTCATGCACGACACATTACCTGGCTTTGATAAAGTACGGTTGATACTTTGAATTCTTACAATTTGGGGTTTACATGATAACAATTTAAAGGGGTAGTACATTTTTGGTAAGGCTGTGCTTTAGTAACCCAAATCTGTTTTGTTGAAATAATTATAGAGAGATCATCAACAAATATTAACATTGTTAAAAGGTGTAAGCATTTTATTTTGTTTAAAGATCTAAATCTAGATTAATTCAATTTAATATAATTATCTAGCGATTTTCCCCGTTTATTAACCAAAACTGAATTACCCCTTTCAAAACAAATATAATAATGACACAATTTAAAGATACACAAACGTGTGACAAAAATGCATGAAGTCTTGCAAATATTAATTAAAAAGTACGTTTAAATTTGCATTAAATTGAATACTATGGGCGATTGTGTGTACCAAGGCCAGTTAATCAATCTAGCAGATTGTTTTAACGTTTGGTGACCGTCTAACCCCTCAAACTCAAGATGGGCCACCGGCAGCAATGTTAAAATTCGCACATTTTGTGTTTGTCTGTGTGATGTGTCTAGTAAAATCATTACTGGGATGTCAAAATCAATTGTTGACTCATCCTTGGGACAAACTAAGAAGACATTTCGAAAGAGTCACACAACTCCTTTTTAAATTAGCCTCATTTGCATAATTTATGTATAATGACACAGGAATGTAATTTATTATATTATTGTCTTCATTGAAATACTTGAATACTGACAATAACCTGCTAACTGTCCTTATTTACTTTGAATTACCATAATTCATAAATCTGCATAAGTTAAACGTAACTTATCAAAAAAGACTACAATTTCATAATACATAACACGGGTGTACTATGCATACATTATGCAAATTTGCCTAATTTACATCAATAAAGTGTGCTTCTTTTGATGATCTTTGTTAGTATGTTCACATGATGGGTCAAAAATTGATTCAGACATCCAAACAATTGTTAAAAGGACACATCACACGTGTTTGTACCTTGATTAGTTTAAAAAGTAAGACAAAATATACAAAATTTAACATTCCTGCCAAGGGCCATCTGGGATTGCAGGGACTCGATTGCCACGGAGGGTTAGAATAATTATATAATATCGACTGGCCTTGAGTGGTATATCAGAAATATTGCATTCGCTTGGATCATATTGCACGAGTCGAAGACGAGTATATTTCTGAAATATCACGAAAGAACAAGCCAGTCAATATTATTATTATTATACATACTATCCAGAGCAAAACATAAATAAACAAAAACATACATCTTACTCCGTCTTGTTCAGCTATACATTATATTTCCAAAATTATTCTCCCAAGTGTCTAATAAAAACACCATTAAAAATACCTAAATTGCATAGATACAGGGTTTCTCTTTGGATGATTTTTTCTTCTTTTGATCCAAAGATATGTGTGCCAAGAAAAACAATCGTGCCCCAAAATGCAGTCATGGACTCCATACCCCCCCCCCCCCCCCCCACCCCAGGCCCCCATACCCCACTAACTAGATTCGTTTCCCTGTAGGACATCGATGGGTCAACGGGGGACTTGCAGAAGGTTGTGCCGAGCCACCAGACTATGGTCAAGTGGCGGTCAGGTGATGTCGATGTCATCCATCTAGAGAATAAACGGGAAATAGCAAAGGAGGTGAGGTTACCATGGTAACACCATTGATATTTACACTTGATATAACACGCTGCACACTGCCGAATGCGCGACATTGAAGCCACAAATATTTCAAGTACACCCAACGCAAAAGTGCTTCATTCACCCGCGTAAATCGATTTATGTGGATGAATTGAGCACTTTTGTATTGGGTGTACTTTTCACACCGACACCGTCACTGGCTTCGTGAAGAGGTATGTTGCTATACCATTATTTTTTATATCGATGGGTAGCACTCGGCATTAGTAACTGCTGTTGATACTGGGGGGCCTAGTATAGTAAGCAACTCTCATACACCTATGTATCATTGCAATTATCAAATGACCGTAGGTGGAGGGAAACTAAGGGATCCAAATTGCGTCCGTCATTCGCCCCCCGTCCGTCCTCCGTCGTCCGTGACCGTACATAGATGTGAATAACTTTCCAACCCTACCTCTGTTTGTAACCAAACTTGATTGGTATATCGGTGTCCTATATTGGCCCCCATGATATTCTGGGGTCAAATGTCTCATATATAGGTCAAATGTAAAATGAGGTCCAATGTTGCATGAATGTGGGTGAGACACTTTACGGCTAACGCCTTGTCTTTAAATGGCGCCCTCTATCATGCCTATGGGAACGACGTACAACGAGAACATGAGGCCGAGTTAGGTTCCATAGTAATTACATTTTTTTAAATCTGATCAGTATTATGACGTTATATTATTATTGCAGTAGACTGTAGAAATATAGTTTGTTGGTATTCCTACGATCATAACACTAATAGTAATGAATCATAACGACTATATATATTATGTCATTAATAGTAAGTGTTCCAGCTTATTGATTTATAATCACTACATTATATTATCTCTTGTTCGACACTGTAATCTAGACGTTACCCGAGCGGAAGTTCTACTACCTGAGTCAAAACGTCTGTACATTCCCGGTTGAAGCGACAGATGTGACTATTAAAGAAAAGTTCATCACCCTCAGAGTGAAGCAGTACTTCGAGGAAAATGTCAACTGTTTCCTGTATTTTGAAGGTATTTTGTGTTTTTAAGTCGTGTCGTACATATTAAATGGGGAAATAATGCAAATCTGACTTGCATGTACTGTATCAAGCAATACTACTTGTACCAACACTTAATTTAGGCTTTTAACTAAAATCACGATTAGTTATGCGAATGGGAAAGTTTGTAACCCCTTTTCACTTTGGTTTAAAGGGATAGTACAGTGTTTGGCAAACTGAATTTTAATAACCAATACCTGGAAACAATTTACAGTGCTCAAATGGTATTACAAATGAATAACAACTGAGTAAAACGTATGTTATCATTAAAAAGAGCCGTTAAACACTAGAGCGCACTCGCATTGGTTTGAACCATTTTGTAATACAACATTGTGCATGAGATGTTTTCTTAAAATAATGATTCAATAGAGAGTTCATCTACAACTGTTTTAAAAAGGGCTCGTCAAAAAAGGTTTTAAAAATGTACAAAATTTGTATTTTTTGAAAAGTGCAAGCATCTTATATTTTGTTGCAACAGCTGGTTCAAAATTATCGAATTATTCTGGGCCCCATAATAATAACAAATGGTTATATTTATGGATATTTCAGCCGTCTCTGAACCGTCTCTTTGATCAAACAAAGGTGTCAATGTCAATGAAATTGTGTGCTCAGTTTTTCATTACCTCACAAAATAATTATTTCTTGAAGCCCCCTCTAGACCAAAACTGAACTACCCCTAACATTACTTTTCCAAAACATGAGTAGAGCGTAAGTGATTATAAAGAGGAATATTACATAAGTGTCATCTTGTATGGATATTGGTGTCCACACTATCCGTATGGATATCCATACAATCTTGTATCCATACAATCTTATGTCAACTCTAGGTACTGTATTTACCCTGGTTAACGACAGATTTGGTTCTGTTATCATGAAATGTATGCAATACTCAAATAAGGCGCACCACACAAGAATATAAAGTTCAAACAAACTTTTTAATAAGAGCCAATGGTTCCAGCTCTTAAAATAAATCAACTGAATCACTTTATGCAAGTTTACATCTCATAAATGAAATTGAATGGTAGCATAAGTATACAACAATTCAAGTCATAACATACAAGAAAGTTTCTTGCACAATGTTGCGAAATACTATCAAACTACACCATATCAGGATCTGTTGGATCATATGGGTCACAAAATGGCTTTGCTAAACACTGTAGACATATCCATATAATCAATTATCTTGATCTGAATATTTAATCGGATAGTGTGGACACCAATATCCATACAAGATAGTATGGATACAAGATACAATCTTGTATTGACTATATTGAACAACGCTTTGTAAATGGCATTTTGAAAAGGGCTATGTTTCGAAACAAGATGATCTGTTCACGTCCTCCCCTCTCTGGGTGATGATCTGTTCACGTCCTCCCCTCTCTGGGTGATGATCTGTTCACCTCCTCCCCTCTCTGGGTGATGATCTGTTCACGTCCTCCCCTCTCTGGGTGATCATCTGTTCACGTCCTCCCCTCTCTGGGTGATGATCTGTTCACGTCCTCCCCTCTCTGGGTGATCATCTGTTCACGTCCTCCCCTCTCTGGGTGATGATCTGTTCACGTCCTCCCCTCTCTGGGTGATGATCTTTTCACGTCCTCCCCTCTCTGGGTGATGATCTGTTCACGTCCTCCCCTCTCTGGGTGATGATCTGTTCACGTCCTCCCCTCTCTGGGTGATGATCTGTTCACGTCCTCCCCTCTCTGGGTAATGATCTGTTCACGTCCTCCCCTCTCTGGGTGATGATCTGTTCACGTCCTCCCCTCTCTGGGTGATGATCTGTTCACGTCCTCCCCTCTCTGGGTGATGATCTGTTCACGTCCTCCCCTCTCTGGGTGATGATCTGTTCACGTCCTCCCCTCTCTGGGTGATGATCTGTTCACGTCCTCCCCTCTCTGGGTGATGATCTGTTCACGTCCTCCCCTCTCTGGGTGATCATGATCTGTTCACGTCCTCCCCTCTCTGGGTGATGATCTGTTCACGTCCTCCCCTCTCTGGGTGATGATCTGTTCACGTCCTCCCCTCTCTGGGTGATGATCTTTTCACGTCCTCCCCTCTCTGGGTGATGATCTGTTCACCTCCTCCCCTCTCTGGGTGATGATCTGTTCACGTCCTCCCCTCTCTGGGGGATGATCTGTGCACGTCATCCCCTCTCTGGGTGATTATCTGTTCACGACATCCCCTCTCTGGGTGATGATCTGTTCACGTCATCCCCTCTCTGGGTGATGATCTGTTCACGTCCTCCCCTCTCTGGGTGATGATCTGTTCACGTCCTCCCCTCTCTGGGTGATCATCAGAAAATGTTTAACCGATGTGAATCTTTAACTAATCCTCAACTAGTCGCCCCTTTTCCCTTCTGGTAAACCTATTAAAGATTCATGATTAATCATACGATTAATTTATTGGTCGTGCGATAACTTTTACTTTCGATCGTGAATATTTATGTTATGGGGCCCAGGTTTTATTGCAGATAATAACAAAGGTGATTCAGATTCATTATTTTGCTTGTTTACGTTGTAGAAGAAGTCAAACCCCGTACTACCAAACCTGTATCTCACGGTAGGCAGGCTATTGACCAACGGAGAGAAGACAATCATGTGACGGATTTAGTCCAGGGTAAGAATTAGTTATTAGGGATTATTTGATGAGCTAATAGTAAATGTAATAAATATAAGTTCAGCAATGCTTAACAAACTAGGTTGGGTGCCGAGTTGGTCGCATCATCGGGCGCCAAATTGGGTGCCGAGTTGGTTGCCGAGACGAGTGCAGAACTAAGGGCCAACTTGGGTGACGAAATGGGTACCGAAATACATGTAGGTGCAGAGTTTGGTGACGAATCGGGTGCCGAGTCGCTTGCCGAGTTGGATGCCGAGTTGGGTGCCGAGTTGTTTGCCGGGTTGGTTGCCGAGTTGGTTGCCGAGCTGGTTGCCGAGTTGGGTGCCGAATTGGTTGCCAAGTCGGTTGCCGAGTTGTTTGCCGAGTTGGTTGCCGAGCTGGTTGCCGAGGTGGTTGCTTAATTGGGTGCCGAGTTGGTTGCCGAGCTGGTTGCCGAGTTGGTTGCCGAGCTGGTTGCCGAGCTGGTTGCTTAATTGGGTGCCGAGTTGATTGTCGAGTTGGTTGCCGAAATGGTTGCTGAGCTGGTTGCTGAATTGGTTTTTGGTTTAGTTGCAGATTTGGATGCCGAGCTGGTTGCGGAGTTGGTTACCGAGTTGATTGTCGAGTTTAGTTGCAGAGTTGGTTGTCGAGTTTGGTTGCAGAGTTGGTTGCCGAGTTGGTTGTCGAGTTTGGTTGCCAAGCTGGTTGCATAGTTGGGTGACGGGTTGGGTGCCGAGTTGGTTACCGAGTTAGTTGCCAGGTCGCTTTAGCTATTTGCGATCAATGAAGTTGGCCGGAGTATGGCTCAGAGTTCATCTGTACCAATTTTGATTGAATATTTTACAGCCAACTCGTAACGATTATTTGTTGGATGCTTTGGATAGGCAAAAGGGGCGAATCATCAAAGTCATACTTTCAAAGCTAAATCAAGGCTAATTTACTTAATACAAATTTATGCAACCATTTTTTATTCATTAATAGTTTGGACACATTATATAATCAATTATCGCAAATTTTCTAGCAAAAACTGAGAGGGCTATTGCTTCATAAGTGAAATTAGGGCCCTTCTTAAAAACATACATGTATGCATTGAAAACATGATTTATTGATTGAATTATGCACTGGCAGTAATTAATTCAAATGACACGTATCATTGATACTATTCTTTGATTTAGATAATTACCCAGTTGGAATTCCATAGATTGCAATATTGTACAATATTCCAACCGCTCGCTATGCTTAAACAATTTAAGATCGCGTTAGCAGGTACCTGATGCTAACGATAATTAATTACAACACACCTGACTTCCTTCGAATGAGCTTGTCAATCACTCTCCGGCACTTCTCTATACATTTTGCAATATGAATATTGATGCTTTTGACATCTTTATCCTGTCTCATGTCACTTTGAAATTAATGTGATAGTGGACCTGCGTTTCTATGTATTTAATACTTATTTTGTTATTTATTTTAACTAAGTAAAGATGAAATATAAATTAGAATACTGTAAACTGTAGCATTCCAGCTTTACACGATGCATTTTTCTTTAACCGTTGTCACAGCTAGAGCAACCGACGTGGAACACGCAGAAGATGTATCCATGTCGGGACCATCAGGTAACACTCTCCCCCCATGCGCCCCTTACGGTCAATGTGAGACAGTGCGTCCTCTACCTAACACTCCGGGTCGAGTCATAGTGACCAACTTCTTCAAGATAACAAACAAATACGGATCTTCGTCTGACTCCTCGGAGAGATGTGTTCCACAGCCCCGGATCGTCCAGCACGACTTGCGACTCGAGCTCAGCGCGAGACTCAACGGCGACAGCCCATTCTGCGACAACTGGAAGGGACTCGCCGTCAAGCTGGACATGGATGAATATATCCAGACGATTCAACAGCAGAAGGACCCGACCGACTCTCTGATCACTATCGCCGAGAGGCAAGGCAAGATCGGAAGTCTTGACCAACTGTCTTACGCCCTCGCGCGGATGAAACGTCACGACTGTGTCGACGTCATAGCACGATACGTCGAAAACAAAACGAAGGAACGGTTACACGAAGTGGATGATGAGCCGGTAGACGACATCGGTCCAGATGATGATGAAGTCACATCTGATTCGTCCGACGATGACGATGAATGATCACTTACTTATAACCCCTTCCATGACCCCTATATCTGCTTTCCAAGTATAGATCCCTACCGGAACGAGCACAGCGTGCCAATGTGCACGCAATGTGCACGCAGTATTAAAGGGGTAGTACAGTTTTGGTAAGGCTGAACTTTAGTAACCAAACCTGGACAGTAACATTATAAACTAATAGTTATAACTCTACCATGCTCGAAAGGTATATAAAATTACAAACGACTAAGTAAAAAGCCTGTTATCACTAAAAAAAGAGCCATTAAAACACAAGAGGGCGCTCTCTAAAAAGGCATTGGTTTCAACCATTTTTCATACCAAAGTATGCATGTGATGTTTAATTGAAATAATGATTAAATAGAGAGATCATCAACAACTATTTAAAAAATGTTTTTGCAATTTTTTGAAAAAGTGCAAGCATTTTTTTAATTTTTTGAAAAAATCATCTAATTATTTGGGCCCCAAATAATTATAAGATCAGATATATTTATCGATATTTCAGCCGTTTCTGGGTCGATTTGGACCAAATAAAGTTTATTCTGCCATTAAAATTGCATGTTCTCTCAAATTTGACACTCAGTTTTTCCTTACCTCACAAAAAAAATGTGATGTGCAGCGCCCTCTCTACCAAAACTGAACTACCCCTTTAACATGATAACATAATGTATTACAGTGTTAAAGATAACCTTGAGTATTGGTCAAACTTAACTTTAGTAACCAAAACCTGCACGATTACGGTACAAACTAATATTTATAACTTCACCATGCTCGAAAAGTATACACAATTACAAACGACAAAGTAAAACCCCTGTTATCATTCAAAAAGAGCCGTTACAACTCAAGTGTCAAATTAACTCTAGCGCGAAGCGATAGCGTTCTAGGTCCTAATACGGGACTGCAGTGCGCGGTACTAGTGCGCGGTAATAGTATAATACCGTGCATATTCATCGCAAGCCCCGTTCGTTCGTCTTTCGTTCGGAGTCGCGCTAACACACGGAGAGAAGTCCATGAGGCGCATATATCACTGAATTTTTGCGGAATGGAGGGGAAAATCATAATTTTAATCCACCCTTTAGTTGGATCACATATTGGAGAGTGAATTGGTGGTAAGTACCGTATCATATGTATAGTTTTAAGCACAATTAGCGTGCACAAACATATCTATTTTCAGTCCTGTATTTAGGAGGACCTAGAACGCTAGGGCCTCGCGCTACTACCTCGCGCTACTGATACCCGGACGTCAATCCTTTTATATCATATTTTGAAAGCAAATTTCACAACAATGAGAGCATTTGAATGGGAATTATTATTATTTCCCATGTTTTTTTCGATGATCTTTCATATGGAATTGAAATCAACCAATTCCGTTACAATTAATTTTGGGGGGCACTTTGGAAATTAGCAATACTCAAGGTTACCTTTAACATAGTGTTCTAGTGTAGCCCAGTGTAATAACGTAGTACATTGTAAGTTTGTACCTTTTCCTTACGCGGTTAGTCGCTTTCAAATATCAAAGTTACACATTTATAATTTCACTTGAATAAGTCTTCATTACAAACCCGAAAACGTTTATTTCCTTTTCATACCGAAGTGCCGGTAGAAAATTAAATTGATATAAACAGATATTATCTGTTTATATCAATTTGAATTTCTAATAATAGTTCAATGATAAATGTCGATTTTCACATGCATGTTCCCATTATGTATTGCATCTATTTAGCTTTTACTAAAAGCTAAAAGCAATTATAAAATCGACATTTATCATTGAACTTTTATATCAATTTTATTTTCTACCGGCACTTCTGTATGAAAAGGAAATAAACGTTTTCGGGTTTATAATGAAGACTTATTCAAGTGAAATTATAAATGTGAAATTATAAAAGTTTTAGCTGTATTGTTAAATGATTGGCGATTATTCTTCTTTGTACATTTCGAAGTTACAGTTAATACCATTATTTTTTTTCTTTATCGTAAATATTGGAATGTAACGTTTCTCAGGTATATAATCAAATAGTTTTTAAAAATGAGTAGTTTTGTTGTAATGCATTCATTATTGTTAGTTGGAACAATCTAAAGTAGGTGAATGGTGAAGACGATATTAGGGATATAATTATATGAATGACTTTGATATATCGCTATCTGTTCTTTACCTTTACACATACAGTGTTGCATTTTTGAACTGTTTACAATATGTATGATAATGACGTATTTGCATAGTAATAATATTATATATTTGTATATTAATAATATAACACATGTTTATAGCGCCTACTTACTGCAGGCCAGCGTCTAAGCGCTTTGGGAAGAAAGTTGTAGATAGAGTCTATGTTTGAGCTATGACTGATATGGTGTTCTTCGAAGAGGTGTATGGACGTTTATAATGATATAGATAATCAAAGTCACATTAATTTAATTTGCTATGTTGTTGTTGTTTATGCTATGTAATGTTTTATGTTAATTACTTATTATTGATTATAGCCATTATGCATTTTATTAATGATCGATTTGTGTGTATGTATACAACTTATATTCACAACGTACACATGCCTTTACAAAAGGAAGCAAAGTCATACACATTATCAGCCGATAAAGATTAAAGGTGCACCTGTACAGTGTCAGATATTATCCAAATAAATTACATTTGAGACTTCAATCCTATATCGAAATCATTGTAAGATATGTCCCAATGATGTGTGGAAGTTTCATTGAAAAGGAACACTGCTTTCTGGTTAAAAGCGAACATTTGCGTCAGCTTTTACAACGAATTACGGTATGGCGTTTATGAGGTTTTTGACAATTTATTAACCCTCTTGATATGAGCTGAATGATTATCAATGATAGATATCGTAATACTAAAGGGGCAAACAAATATATAAGCTATTTTATTCTTATCTTAACATAAGCTAAACAACACGGTAGAAGAGAAACGAGAAGCTCCAAGTAATTTCAGACACTCTTTACAGGCCTCACTTTAAGGCATGTTCTGATGTATTGATTGTTTTTGTTGTTATTATTTGCAATATGTTTTTGACGATAGCATTTTGCATAACTTATAATCTCTTAGGTGATAAGTAAGTTATGTTGATATAAACCGAACACAAAAAGTAACTTCACCCCTAAGCAATTGCCCTTAATTTCATAACCGATTATTGTCTCAAGATGTCATCGTACCACAATATTGGCACAGTTGTTATGTTCAATATGTGCGAAAATCAGAGATATTCATTTCTTTATGGCTGAATGAGCACATGTTAAAGACAAAATGGCCCAATTCAAAAGTCAAAAGGTATTGCGCGTCCCTGTACATTGTTCTGAATCCGCACATGTGGCGGAATGCATTGATCATGGTTTATGAAACAATGCTGTTTGATATTCCATTCATTTTGATTTGTTGATGGCACATGTGGTAAAATGCATTAATTGCAATTGTAAAACAGTGCATTTTTTTATTTTCCAACTCTCAATAATTTGTAATGATGATAATACTTTTGCGAATTTTGAAATATGACTATTTTTTCTGTAATATGTGCTCACTCAACCATGGATTAATGTTCACCTCTTACTTTTACACATTGTTTTTCTAACAACTATTATGGATATATTGGCAAGACGAAATCTTGAAACGATTCTTGGTTATGAAATTATGGGCAATTGCTAAGGGGTGAAGTTACTTTTTGTGTTCGGTTTATATTGTGAACTCAATTATTCGGGTTGAAGGAAGAACAAGCTTAACAAGCAACGATCTTGAAAATGTAATGCTGATACAAAAAGTTGATAGGTTTTCCAGTTTATTCGAAGAATAACATTTCAGTTTATTCAAATCAAAGGGCAACAATACAATACATAGATATTTCAATCATTAAGAATTACTGTATGTAACTGCACATATAACCTACTGCTTGCAGACCAACTATAAGAATTACTGTATGTAACTGCACATATAACCTACTGCTTGCAGACCAACTATAAGAATTACTGTATGTAACTGCACATATAACCTACTGCTTGCAGACCAACTATAAGAATTACTTTATGTAACTGCACATATAACCTACTGCTTGCAGACCAACTATAAGAATTACTGTATGTAACTGCACATATAACCTACTGCTTGCAGACCAACTATAAGAATTACTTTATGTAACTGCACATATAACCTACTGCTTGCAGACCAACTATAAGAATTACTTTATGTAACTGCACATATAACCTACTGCTTGCAGACCAACTATAAGAATTACTTTATGTAACTGCACATATAACCTACTGCTTGCAGACCAACTATAAGAATTACTTTATGTAACTGCACATATAACCTACTGCTTGCAGACCAACTATAAGAATTACTTTATGTAACTGCACATATAACCTACTGCTTGCAGACCAACTATAAGAATTACTTTATGTAACTGCACATATAACCTACTGCTTGCAGACCAACTATAAGAATTACTTTATGTAACTGCACATATAACCTACTGCTTGCAGACCAACTATAAGAATTACTTTATGTAACTGCACATATAACCTACTGCTTGCAGACCAACTATAAGAATTACTTTATGTAACTGCACATATAACCTACTGCTTGCAGACCAACTATAAGAATTACTTTATGTAACTGCACATATAACCTACTGCTTGCAGACCAACTATAAGAATTACTTTATGTAACTGCACATATAACCTACTGCTTGCAGACCAACTATAAGAATTACTTTATGTAACTGCACATATAACCTACTGCTTGCAGACCAACTATAAGAATTACTTTATGTAACTGCACATATAACCTACTGCTTGCAGACCAACTATAAGAATTACTTTATGTAACTGCACATATAACCTACTGCTTGCAGACCAACTATAAGAATTACTTTATGTAACTGCACATATAACCTACTGCTTGCAGACCAACTATAAGAATTACTTTATGTAACTGCACATATAACCTACTGCTTGCAGACCAACTATAAGAATTACTTTATGTAACTGCACATATAACCTACTGCTTGCAGACCAACTATAAGAATTACTTTATGTAACTGCACATATAACCTACTGCTTGCAGACCAACTATAAGAATTACTTTATGTAACTGCACATATAACCTACTGCTTGCAGACCAACTATAAGAATTACTTTATGTAACTGCACATATAACCTACTGCTTGCAGACCAACTATAAGAATTACTTTATGTAACTGCACATATAACCTACTGCTTGCAGACCAACTATAAGAATTACTTTATGTAACTGCACATATAACCTACTGCTTGCAGACCAACTATAAGAATTACTTTATGTAACTGCACATATAACCTACTGCTTGCAGACCAACTATAAGAATTACTTTATGTAACTGCACATATAACCTACTGCTTGCAGACCAACTATAAGAATTACTTTATGTAACTGCACATATAACCTACTGCTTGCAGACCAACTATAAGAATTACTTTATGTAACTGCACATATAACCTACTGCTTGCAGACCAACTATAAGAATTACTTTATGTAACTGCACATATAACCTACTGCTTGCAGACCAACTATAAGAATTACTTTATGTAACTGCACATATAACCTACTGCTTGCAGACCAACTATAAGAATTACTTTATGTAACTGCACATATAACCTACTGCTTGCAGACCAACTATAAGAATTACTTTATGTAACTGCACATATAACCTACTGCTTGCAGACCAACTATAAGAATTACTTTATGTAACTGCACATATAACCTACTGCTTGCAGACCAACTATAAGAATTACTTTATGTAACTGCACATATAACCTACTGCTTGCAGACCAACTATAAGAATTACTTTATGTAACTGCACATATAACCTACTGCTTGCAGACCAACTATAAGAATTACTTTATGTAACTGCACATATAACCTACTGCTTGCAGACCAACTATAAGAATTACTTTATGTAACTGCACATATAACCTACTGCTTGCAGACCAACTATAAGAATTACTTTATGTAACTGCACATATAACCTACTGCTTGCAGACCAACTATAAGAATTACTTTATGTAACTGCACATATAACCTACTGCTTGCAGACCAACTATAAGAATTACTTTATGTAACTGCACATATAACCTACTGCTTGCAGACCAACTATAAGAATTACTTTATGTAACTGCACATATAACCTACTGCTTGCAGACCAACTATAAGAATTACTTTATGTAACTGCACATATAACCTACTGCTTGCAGACCAACTATAAGAATTACTTTATGTAACTGCACATATAACCTACTGCTTGCAGACCAACTATAAGAATTACTTTATGTAACTGCACATATAACCTACTGCTTGCAGACCAACTATAAGAATTACTTTATGTAACTGCACATATAACCTACTGCTTGCAGACCAACTATAAGAATTACTTTATGTAACTGCACATATAACCTACTGCTTGCAGACCAACTATAAGAATTACTTTATGTAACTGCACATATAACCTACTGCTTGCAGACCAACTATAAGAATTACTTTATGTAACTGCACATATAACCTACTGCTTGCAGACCAACTATAAGAATTACTTTATGTAACTGCACATATAACCTACTGCTTGCAGACCAACTATAAGAATTACTTTATGTAACTGCACATATAACCTACTGCTTGCAGACCAACTATAAGAATTACTTTATGTAACTGCACATATAACCTACTGCTTGCAGACCAACTATAAGAATTACTTTATGTAACTGCACATATAACCTACTGCTTGCAGACCAACTATAAGAATTACTTTATGTAACTGCACATATAACCTACTGCTTGCAGACCAACTATAAGAATTACTTTATGTAACTGCACATATAACCTACTGCTTGCAGACCAACTATAAGAATTACTTTATGTAACTGCACATATAACCTACTGCTTGCAGACCAACTATAAGAATTACTTTATGTAACTGCACATATAACCTACTGCTTGCAGACCAACTATAAGAATTACTTTATGTAACTGCACATATAACCTACTGCTTGCAGACCAACTATAAGAATTACTTTATGTAACTGCACATATAACCTACTGCTTGCAGACCAACTATAAGAATTACTTTATGTAACTGCACATATAACCTACTGCTTGCAGACCAACTATAAGAATTACTTTATGTAACTGCACATATAACCTACTGCTTGCAGACCAACTATAAGAATTACTTTATGTAACTGCACATATAACCTACTGCTTGCAGACCAACTATAAGAATTACTTTATGTAACTGCACATATAACCTACTGCTTGCAGACCAACTATAAGAATTACTTTATGTAACTGCACATATAACCTACTGCTTGCAGACCAACTATAAGAATTACTTTATGTAACTGCACATATAACCTACTGCTTGCAGACCAACTATAAGAATTACTTTATGTAACTGCACATATAACCTACTGCTTGCAGACCAACTATAAGTAAAGGCTTGTATATGAAATTGCCTGAGGTCCATTCACACAAAAAGTAATAATTGGTCAGTCGTACGTCACTCACAATTTATGTGCAACCATGTTTTTTGCAATCATGTATGGTTAGCCGTCAAAACGGCGTATAATAAAAACAAATCGGATGAATGTATGAATTAAATCGTAAATATCCCCAAAGTAAATGAGACTGTTTGAAGACGGGTCACGGTTCTTGTAGTGGTCTAAAACAATATGGCGTGATAAATTTGCAAAGAGTAACAATTCCAAACATCCAAATAAGAGTTGGAAGTGGGTTGGTGGGTCCAGGGCAATTTTGGATAAAAAATACAAAATTGAACCCCCCCCCCAAAAAAAAAAAAATAAATAAATAAATAAATATATATATATATATATATATTATTAAGCTACGCCTATTATTCTTCCTTCTCTATCATTTATGATTATTCTTTGCATTATATATATATATATATATATATATATATAATTGCAAGGAGTAATCATAAATGATTGAGAAGGAAGAATAATAGTAGGCGTAGCTTAGTAAGCAATGTTATATATATATATATATATATATATATATAAATAAATACAAATATTATTTAATAAATAAATAAATAAATAAAAACATAAAAATAATAATACAAAAAAAATGAATAAATAAATAAATAAAAACATAATAAATAAATAAATAAAAACATTAATAAAGACAAAATAGAAGAAACAAAGATTTAGTGTCAACAAAATTGCACTTTACTCGTTTCAAATCATGACGACTTTTAAAAAGTCATTATATGATTTGAGTTTTCAGTCGCAGATGGATTTACACCCCCCCCCCCCCCCAATAAAGTTTGGATAGGGGGGTCCAGATTTTATTTGGATGTTTGGAATTTGTTTAACTTTGCAAGGCACCTAAATACGATCGTCTTTTGTTATTCCAAGATAGACAAGTCGAATAATGTAAAACAACGGATATTTCAAAGAATAATTTGCTATACAACGGCCTTTTGCCACCATGTAGCTTCGCCTACTTAAAGGGGTAGTACAGTTTTTGTAAGGCTGAACTTTAGTAGCCAAAACTTGGACAGTAACATTATAAACTAATAGTTATAACTCCACCATGCTCGAAAGGTATACAAAATTACAAATGACTAAGTAAAAAGCCTGTTATCCTTCAAAAAGAGCCATTAAAACACAAGAGGGCGCTTTCTAAAAAGGCATTGGTTTCAACCATTTTTCATACAAAATTATGCATGTGATGTTTTATTGAAATAATGATTACATAGAGAGATCATCAACAACTATTTAAAAAACGCTTTTGAAAATTCTTGAAAAAGTGCAAGCATTTTTTTTATTTTTTGAAAAAATCATCTAATTATTTGGGCCCCAAATAATTATAAGATCATATTTATTTATTGATATTTCAGCCGTTTCTGGGTCGATTTTGACCAAATAAAGTTTATTCTGCCATTAAAATTGCATGTTCTCTCAAATTCGACACTCAGTTTTTCATTACCTCACAAAAAAAATGTGATGTGCAGCGCCCTCTCTACCAAAACTGAACTACCCCTTTAAGATGGTTGGTCTACTGCATTTACTTAATATTACATAATAATTTTGATCAATTCTTGTCACATTTATATGTTGGGTCCCGTAACGTTGCAGAACGAGATGCAATCGTTTGTAGGTCCGAACATTTGCGTGTTTTGATCAAATGGGTTATTTTGCGCATTTAGAACACATGATCTGACTTACAATCACTTGCATCTCTTTCTTCAACGCGGCAATTCTTCGTATATATAACTATTCGCATGTAATTTGTTCTTATTTTAATGTATGAAAATAAATTCTTTGTATAGTTCATTTTCATTTTGTTGATAATAAATGCAGAAATAAATCTGCCTTAAAACAAATATAAGTATTAACCCCCTCTCACAATGACATGTATGCATAGTTTGATGTCGAGCTTCCGGAAATGCAGGCATCCTGGGATATGTGAGTAGCCCTTCCCGATTCCCGCAGAATATTCTGTCATTGATATTTATAAAATGGGTAGAAGAATCCCTGCATTCTGATTGGTCAATTAGCATGTAAAAGTTTTTTACTGATGCATGGCTCACTTTAGTTTGATTTTCAGTTTTTTTGCGCTTATTTTATAAAAACAAATGTTGCACAGGAATATTTCGTGGATTTAAAAAAAAAAAAAAAAAAAAAAAAAAAAAAAAAATTATTCCAAAAAAAAAATTTAATGTTAAAATGTATATAATTTTTTTTATTTCGTCTTAAAAAAAAAAAAAAAAAAAAAAAATTATAAATGTTTTTATTTTTTTTATTTTAAAATTAATATAAGCTACATTTTATAATTAAAAAAAATAAAAAAATTTAAATGTGAAATCAAATTTTTTCCCAGCCATGGGTTAGTACTTTTGAAGCCATGGGTTAGTACTTTTGAAACCATGGGTTAGTACTTTTGAAACCATGGGTTAGTACTTTTGAAGCCATGGGTCGGTAAATTTAGCCAATTTAGCCATTACTGGGAAAAAGTCTGATTTTCACATTTTTTCGCGCCCATTTTATAAAACAAATGCTGCACAGGCATATTTCGTGGATCGGTAAGAATTGTATGCACTCGTTTAACTTTGGAAATGGTCTAAAACCCACTCGCTGCGCTCGTGGGTTTAAACCATACCAAAGTTAAACTCGTGCATCCAATTCGTACCGATCCACTCATGCCTGTGCATCATTTGTATAACAACAAATAGATCGATGAATTATGTAGCGCTTATTTAACAAGCGCCCTCTTTAGGCAACAAGATGGTCACTTTGAACCATGCCACCTTTGCTGTGTCTGTAAATAAGTTAGCTGGAATGTCTGCCAGTACTGAATGTATCAAGTGCTAAACTGTTGGCCTAATTCATGTACAAGTATATATATACAATAGTAACAAAAGCTATTTCAATTTCATTAACTCCACAATACTTATTACTTTTCTGCAAGGCATTGTATATAGTATTATCAAATACTATACATGTAATATCAATAGTATCAGCTTTACATGAGTTTATGATATGAAATGAAGGGTCTACATGATCATGCGGCTGAGGTTCCCGATTTTTAAAATCATTCTACTGAAATTAAATAGTCCGAAATCAGATAATGAGCGAACATAATATTGTTCGATCTCATGTAGCAGTCACACCGCCAAACCGAATCCAAACCGACACGAGACCGAATAATTCGGGGACGCTGCGGGGACGTGCGGGGTGCTAGCGGTTTAATGTCAGAGTGGTATCGGAATTGTCAGTCTCTTTTGTTGTGACTGCTAACCCCAATTCGGGCTCTTGTCGGTGCCCGATAAAGTGGAAGTTCGGTCTGGTTTTGGTTTGGATTCGGTTTGGCGGTGTGACTGCTCACTCTGTATAGCCACACCGAGCACGGTAAATGTTCGCTATAAACTCCCCAAAGCGCCCAACAAATTGACACGATTCGGATCACGATGCAATGGATCGCATGTAAATCGCCAAACTTACTGACATTGTCCTGACTTACAAACTTGTCCACACACGAAAACAATCGAAGTTCGTTTATACATTAGCAAACTTAAAATTTGCTTTTCAACGTCTTTGTTTTCACCATAAACGATTCACCATCTAGTTTTACTTACAAGCTGTCTCACAAGTATGTCCATGCACAGAAAACAATATAACCTTTTAAAGCAATCATTGACGTTCAAATGTCGTTTGTTTTCACAGCGAGTGAATGGCTATCTATTGCGATATACATCGTCAGTCACACATTCTTTGCGGTATGATATATAGGCCTACATGATCCGTCTAATGTGACATCCACAGTCACACGATCTTTGCGAAGTGACCTCCCGTGCTCATTCCCTTCCCTGGTCCCCCACCCATGCCCTCTGGAACATCCAGTGTCTGTCCTGGAAACCCATTCCGGATCTGAACCAGGATGCTGTCCAGCTTAGAAGACTTCGTAACGGTTTCATATCCACCATAACTGTCCGCTCTTGAGATACTAGGCGGCGCTGTTCCCTCGGACATACTTCTTGCCAGTGTCGAACCGGAAGGAGATCTGTTCGAGTCTTCGCGACCCACGGACTGCCTGTTTACTTTGGGCCAGTTGGACTTTGCTTTCCCTCCATGATCAAGACTCTTTGATTTCTGAACCTTAGCGTAGACGGGCATCTTGGTCGACATACCTTCTGGTTTGGGCGAAACTATGAACGTGGGTCTGGTCAGTTTGTCGTAGGTATTTTCAGCTGGCGGATCCCGTTCTCTGTTTGCAGAGCGTCTTGGGATCGTGGCAGCAGTCGCATATGCGTCGAGGTCGTCGACAGGAAGCGTTCCCGCAGAGCGCTCTGGGATGCAACCAAGAGGTGAACCTGATGTCGAATGTCGATTCGTAGCGCCGCCATCCTGTTTCGAAGTTGACTCAACAGATGTTTTACAATGATCTCTGCTGTTCTTGTAGCTTAGAATTTCCGCATAGTCGCCAATTACATCGATCCCCGCAGTCGGAGGGGTAACGTCGCTCTCTTTGTCGGGCGAGTTCCCTTCCGCTGATTCGGTTTTTGTAGACTTGGAAGACGATCGGGTTTTGCCTGACCAGATCCAGTTGCGGCCAGTTTTTATTTTATTTTTCAGATTGTCCTTTGCTTCAGAGTCTGTCAGCCGCCGTTCACTGAAGGACTCAACATCCGGGCCCTTAACATCCGGGGATGAGAAGTTACGGGGCAGCGTGCGCGCAGGTAGAGGGGGTGCTGTCTGGGTTCGTGCTGGTACCCTGGCTAACGTAGCGGGTCCGTCTATAGAGGCGCGCTTAGAGCACACGCCTATGTCAGCCTCATCTCTTCCGGTCATGCCCTTGAACACGAAGCGTCCGCTGCCTTTATGCGATACAAGTTCGGTGACGGCGTATGCACTCGCGGACGAGTCGGACATATTTCGCTCGTGGCTTCTCAAAAAGCCATCGTTGATCCGCCCATGGTTCAGTCGGTCAGTGTTGTCCACGCTGACTGGGTTGGCCTGCGGTCTCGCGTAGTCATTCGGTGTGCACGGGGGTGCGATGGGCGATTGTGCCTCCGGTAAGAATACCTCGTCATCCTTTGCCCGTGTGCACATCGTCCCATCCGCGTACTGCTCCTCCGAGTCTGGGTCCAGGGTAGCGTAGCACATATCTGTCTCTGCACACGGCTCCTCACATTCGCGCTCCTTGATCTCATTGTAAAGTCCGTATTCCGCCATATCCCCTTCATTGTCAATCTTCACATGCTTCATTTCGAACCTCCCCGAGGAAGGGTCTTTCTCCTGGTGGACCGTCAACTCGTCTTTTCGTCTCCTCCTCAGAAAGAGGATCACACCGAGACTAACCGCACAAACCAACAAGGTCACAAGGGCGCCCGCTATAGCCGACACGACAACTAGAATGGGCAGCCGGTGAGAGCTGTTGTCCTCCTTGGCTGTGTTCTGCCCGATTGGTTTGAGGACTAAGCCGGGGTCTTTGGAGGGAATTCTCGTCGGAAGATATGTTCCCTGATTCAGGGAATCTAGCGAGAAGGAGCGTCCATTGGTGACTGATTCGAAGGTTCTTTGGCTGATCACAGGAGATGAAGACCCCTCGATATCGGGAAGGATATCACGAGGATCAAAGGGACTAATTAGGGCCTGACCGATCCCCCGGAAGTTCCCGTCTCTTGTGGACACCACGCAGGACAACTTTGACCCCGCGAGTTCTCGGCTGATTAGCAGGTTCAGAAGGGACATGCTGGTACCGTTTGGGATGAGTTCTGACTGGTAGTACCACTGGAAGAGCAGGTTATTGGGATCATAGTTTACAGGGAAGCAGATGAACCCTTGGCGGTCGCCGATCGGGACATTGGACTCAGGTGGGTCCACCACGACCCCTACGGTGATCGCCAGCGGGATGTGCGTGCACTCCACGCGCTCCTGCCCGGGTGTTCCGCCAACCAACTCACACGCAAACGTTGTATTCACATCCTGAATGGTCAGCTTTCGGTTGTGCTCACAGGGTGAGCCCGTGCACGATACGAGCTCCTCCCGATGGGTTCCTACTCGCGTCCATCGCAGCGTTTGCTTCGGTGTCCCAGAAGCCAGCGCACAGGTCAACCGCACTATCGAATCGATATTAACCACTTCCGGGGTTGTGACCACCTGCATTGCGCACGCTGGGAGCGGGTTGTGCGTCTCGGGAATGACCTGGTGTCCTGGTCGTATGATGATGCTAGCTCGGTTTGAATCAAACGCGTGGCCATCACTAGTTATCACCGAACAGACGTAGCTTCCCTGACTCTCCATCCCCACATTACTAATATACAGGTTGTACTCCCCGTGCGTCGGGTCACCGCGGATAGACAGCCTCCCCGAGAGTTCTCCGTGTATCAGCGCGTACTTCCCCACGTTCCTATTCTCTGTAAGTGGTGTAAAGCGCCCAGTGTCATCTATGAACCGCCAGTACACGTTAGCATTGCCTATGTCCGTTACTGTACAGCTAAGAATCGCTAGCCCGCCCTCTATGACCTCCCAGTCTCTAGGCTGCCGCTCGAACGTCACCGCATCGATCACGTGACTCGTTAGACACAGTAGCAGCGGTAAAGCAGCTGCAACACGTGACCTGGCCGCCATCACTCCTGCTGGTGGTTATCTTCTAGAACGTTTTCATGTGCGCCACGTGCACCTCTTTGAACACTGCGCATTCGTAGAGTGCAAGACGTGTCCTGTATTCCGAGACAAAAAGGTGGAAAATGAGAACAAATATTAGTTTTACTCTCTCACAGTTATCTTACAGTGACAGTATCGTCCCAAACTGAAGTTTTACCCAGGTCGAAAAAACAGTTGAAAACAGTTGAAACCAGTTGGAAATTCAACTGGTTTTTACTGGTTTTAACTGGCATCAAGCGGTAGCAGTTTACATTCCCGGTTCCCAGTAAAGATAAATGGATAGATGCAGCAGTCCAGTTAAAACCAATAGAGATACCAGTTGAAACCAATTCAAAATACCAGTTGGAACCAACTACTTTAACTGGTCTTCTTACTGGTAAGCCTTACTGGATTCTTACTCGATTCCAATTGATTCCAGTTGATTCCAGTGTACCAATTTCCATATTGAAACCAGTTGGCCAACTGGTGGTATCAACTGGTACCAGTTGGCAACTAATTTTCAACTGTTTTTTCGACCTGGGTAATATATTTAAAAAAAAATTTATTAAAAAAAAAAAATAATAATAATAATAAATTCCCAGACCATGATATATATGACAAGTTCACTAAATCTGGAAAAAAAATTAACTGATAAAAAAGAAAACGCAGAAATAGAGAAAAGCTTTATATTTAAAATCTATTGAGTGATAACATTTATTGATAAAAGAAGAAAAAAAAAGTATTATTCCAGATCGACCAGGGTTTGAACCACCAACGCTATAAGCACCGGGGCCAAGAGCAGAGTCCACTTTGCCATACACAATTTTACTGAATGCCAAGGAAATTATAAATGTGTAATGATTAAGAATGACTATTTACAGCTTGATATTCATTCGCGAAAAAGCCTTATAACTTGTTACCTGTCATAACCTCTTTTTTTATTATGACACGGTATGATGTCGGAATATCAGTGTTTTATTAGAAATATGAAGCCTTCACTTGTAGTGAGAAGTGTGGCTGAGTTGTGTTTCAAATTAATGATTTTCAGCGACTTTTATCTGCTATGGAAGGATATTCAAAATCATCATTCTAATATCTACCACGAGAGGGTGGTATTTCAATTTTGGTTACAGTGCCAGAACCGAACAACACAAATTATGCCAGTTGTTCAAACTGTTGATTACCCTGTAGCTTATCTTAGACATAGCTTATAAAAACAAGAATATGAATTTATCGTGTATTTTGTGCCACATATCGGAATATAAAGGGATCTAGTAGCATTGTCCAAATCTTCCTACTAAATTGAAACTCGTATACCTTATTGCATTCGTATTTGTATTTCTCTATATCTATCTATCTATCTATCTATCTATCTATCTATCTATCTGAATGTCTATCAGTCTGGCAGTCAATCATATTGTATATATCTATCTATCTATATATCTATCTATCTATCTATCTATCTATCTATCTATCTCTCCATCTATCTATCTATCTATCTATCTATCTATCTGTCTATCTATCTTTCTATCTGTCTATCTATCTTTCTATCTGTCTACCTATCTATCTATCTATCTATCTCTCCATCCACCCACCCATCCATCCATCCATCCATCTCGTATACCTTATTGCATTCGTATTTATATTTCTCTATATCTATCTATCTATCTATCTATCTATTTATCTGAATGTCTACCAGTCTGGCAGTCAATCATATTGTATCTATCTATCTATCTATCTATCTATCTATCTATCTATCTATCTGTCTATCTATCTATCTCTCCATCTATCTATCTATCTATCTATCTATCTCTCCATCTATCTATCTATCTATCTATCTATCTATCTATCTATCTATCTATCTGTCTATCTATCTTTCTATCTGTCTATCTATCTATCTATCTATCTATCTATAATCTAACTATCTTTCTATCTGAATATTGTAACAAACTGCATTCTGGGTATATTTCAAGCTTCACTCTCACTCTACTCCTTGTTCTACTTGTTAACCTCTCTCCCTTCACCCTCCTATCTCTGCCTCTCCCCATCATTGCATATGCCTCTATCCGCCTCTCTCAATAACCCTCCCCTCTTTATCATTTCATCTTCCTGAATCCTGTACTTTATCCCCACCTACTGTGCTTCTCCCCTCTCCCCCTGATCATCTCTCTCCCCTCTCTCTCTACTACCCTTTGCAGTGGTCACTCTGTGTGTCCATGCAGTATATAGTAGTGTGTGTACACATGTTGAATGGTCAGCATTGTTTTAGAAGCTCATGCATGGGTGATTTTGGAAGCATGGTTTTGTGCCACAAGTCAATTATATAGCAGTACACTTTTGGAGCTCTTTGGAGAAGGACAAAGAACATTATTTCTTATACATTGTGCTCCGTGGTTGTCTGTGAACCTATTTTAATTCTATAAATCCATACTTAATTTGTGATTGTTCTGTGGATCGATCTGCCGAATAAAGACCAATCTGAAGGTAAACCATGATTTCTCTCTAATTAGTATTGTATGTGTGTGTGAGGGAGGGAGCTAGTACAGTGTGTATTACCCCGGGGGGGGGGGGGGGGCACTCATGTATAATGTAAGACGGGTATCACCCGATCGCAGCTCTAAAGATACCCGATTTTCCAAAATTGCCGCTCCATAGACCCCCGGAATGACTTGGCTATGTAATTGACTAGCGCCAAGTCCATTATTCTCTTCTAGTTCGGCTCCTTGGACCACCCTTTGAGCCTTTTTGAGGGTTTCCGTAGGTCTTTGGTAGCTCACCAAGTCTATGTATTTTGTAGTTTTAGTCTGCTCCTTAGACCCCTTAACTCCCGTTTCAGGGTTTTTGTAGCTCCCAAGAACCTATATTGTGCTTGTAGTCAGCTCTTCAGACCCCCATTTCAGAGTTCCGTGCGGCACACCCCCGTCAAAAAATAATTCGAGTGCCCCCCCCCCCCCCCCCGGGCGGATTACCTATCAAAACACGGTAACCACATGTACACTGCCAAAAACCTACAACTTCAACAGTGTGCATCATGTGTGTAAAGCTTTGTATGTTGGTGTCAGAAGGTATCAGAAGGAATTATTTTAACAAGGTAGGGACTTGTGACTACTTCAAATTATTTAAGATTTTAAAATAACACAAATCTAATTGATTTCTGTGATTTTGCTATGGCATTACCATTGCTCAGCGTCTCAATCCCATGTATGTGTTTTTGTGTTAGTGATTTCAACTGCTCGATTCTAGGTTTGGTTTTGTATATTCACTGACAGATTTGTTTAATGGTGGTGGTGGTGGTAATTTTATAATTTATCAATTTATTAATTTCGAGCATTGAATTATCTGTACAGTCAATACTTATTTAAGTCATGGGTATTGGTGCAAATAAACAAATTGTTTTTTTTTGTAAAATTTCAGAGGCCTGTGGCTGTAGGCTGTGCCTGTGACTGCATGTTGACGAGTTGAAATTGGTTCCAGCTACGCCTACAGTACACTGCTACAGCTGTATGTAGCCAGGCCCAGGACCCAGTCTACCAGCAGTGGGGGGGACTCGCCGCACTGATCTCCGAAAGAGCGGAGGGAGAAGGAGAAGAAGAAGAAGGTGTGTATATAAATATTTATAACCTAAGTCCTAACACACCGCTGTAACGGCTCGTATTGAAAAAACTTGAAGTTAAGTAGATTGACAAATCTAGCGCTTTCATGGCCTCTTTGACATTATTACTGAAATATTTTACTGTCGGCCTTCTAGTGCTAGACGCTACGATTGACGCCCGTCGTGCGGGCAAAGAACAGCCTGATCTTCTGGTACCAAAAGATTACAGAATGGCAGTGGCAGTCATAAATACATGAAAATATCTAGGTTTTGCGCTTGTTATTACAGAAATATCAATATATCTCTGGCATGTCTTGTTGATGCTAATTTTGTTGCATTTAAAACGTTTTTCAGCAACCGTTGCAAAACTTTTTGCACACAGCGTTCAAATGGTGGGTACGGAAACCAGTCGGGTCGCCCCGCCCGCGAGTTTTCGTTTTTCACAATAGCCTAGGGAATGTCGCCCAAAACTTGTGAAAATGCGCTGGTAGGCCAAGACTAGCTCATATTTCTCAATGATGACTGTTGTAATGTATCTACGCCTAGATGACTATATTTCTAGTCTCATCGTTTGTGGTCGTAGTCCGCATTGAGATCGGCCACTAATTAATGGTCACCCATGCCCTTGGACTTGTTAGCTAGATCAATGTCGCAGAGTTTGATGCATAGAAATACAATGCGAGCTAGTCTTGGCTTTAAAACCAGCGCGTTTTCACGAGTTTTTGGCGACATTCCCTAGGCTATTGTGTAAAACGAAACTTGCGCCCTGCCCCCATCGATCCGGTCGCCCCCGTACACGTTACATACGGGTGATCCGACCCGGCTGGTCACCGTACCATACCCACCATTTGAACGCTGTGTGCCAAAAGTTTCGCAACGATTGTTGAAAAGTATTTTCAATACAAAAAAATAAGAGACAAAAAGACTAGATCGGTGCATGAGTTTATGTATCATAGTTGCCTGAGAAATATTGATATTTCGGTAATAACAAGCTCAAAACCCATATTTTCATGTATTTATGACTGCCAGTACAACTAACTGCCATTCTGTAATCTGGTACCAGAAGATCACGCTGTTCTTGGCCCGCACGACCGGCGTCAAGCGCTAGAAGGCCGACAGTAAAATCTTTCAGTCAGTCAGTCAGTCAGTCAGTCAAAGAGGCCATGAAAGCGCTAGATACGTTACAGCGGTGTGCTGACGAAATAACCTCCCTCCTCCCTTGAAAAAATCCTGGGTACGCCACTGTCATATCATATCATATGTTTTGCTCCGGGGATCTCTTGGGGTGCACAAAGCTATTATTATTACCATCAATGTTATTGCCTTTATCATCGTGCATCATCATCACCATCATTATTATCATCATCATCATCATCATCATCATCATCATCATCCCTATCATCATCTTCATCTTCATCTTCCTCATCACCATCTTCATGATCATCACCGCCATCATCATGGGGGCTGCGTGCATCTCTTGGGGCACCCCTCTCCACCCCTCCGGGCATGCACGGAGCCTGGGGGCTCCTTGCATCTCTTTGGGCACCCCTCGGGGGGGGGGGGGGGGGGGGGGGGAGGGGAGGAGGAGGGGCAAAGCACCTCAAATTTTGGGGAAAATCTTGTTCTTTTAAAGAATTTCATATCACCCTCATCGTCATCCACCGCATCATCATCCCATTATTCATCATCATCACTGCCATCATCATCATAATCATAATCATCATCATCATCATCATCACCAAATCTCACTGCCATCATTATCACCATCCTCATGACCATAATTCTTCATCATCATCATCATCATCACCCATATAGGCATGCATTTGTTGACTTCAGACCCCCCCCCCCCCCCCCCCCCCCCCCCCAGCTAAGTTGCTTCGCTCCCTCAGCCTCGGGCTTGGTCGCTTCTCTCCCTCTTTTGTAACTGTAAACGTTGGCCTCCATGATATTATGGGGTCAAAGGTCAAATGAGGGTCAATGTGAAGTTTTACCCCAGGTCGAAAAAACGGTTGAAACCAGTTGGAAATTCAACTGGTTTTTACTGGTTTTTAACTAAATAGCTCCCAGTAAGAATCCAGTAAAAATCCAGTAAGGCTGACCAGTAAGAAGACCAGTTAAAGTAGTTGGTATCAACTGGTATTTTGAATTGGTTTCAAACTGGTATTTCTGTTGGTTTTAACTGGTCTTCTGTGCATCTGTCCATTTATCTTTACCCAGGTCGAAAAAACAGTTGAAAACAGTTGAAACCAGTTGGAAATTCAACTGGTTTTTACTGGTTTTAACTGGCATCAAGCGGTAGCAGTTTACATTCCCGGTTCCCAGTAAAGATAAATGGATAGATGCAGCAGTCCAGTTAAAACCAATAGAGATACCAGTTGAAACCAATTCAAAATACCAGTTGGAACCAACTACTTTAACTGGTCTTCTTACTGGTAAGCCTTACTGGATTCTTACTCGATTCCAATTGATTCCAGTTGATTCCAGTGTACCAATTTCCATATTGAAACCAGTTGGCCAACTGGTGGTATCAACTGGTACCAGTTGGCAACTAATTTTCAACTGTTTTTTCGACCTGGGTAGACTCAGGCCGCGTAATGTCCCTGACGAGTTGCATCAGAGAATGCTCGAGCAAAAGATCCAGTAGATGCTGGTGGTAGCTCGCAGTAGGAGGGTTTGACGTGGTGCATGATGACCAGTTGATGTCAGGGAGGTTGAAATCGCCTCCGATGATGATGTTCGGGTGGCTACGTCGATGTTTAGTCAATAGTTTGGACAAAGATTGGTGAAGTTCATCTAAGCCTTGTTTCCGGTTACTAGGTGGACGGTAAAAGCTGGCTATGTACAGCGGTTTCGCATTAGTAAACTGGATGTTGCACCAGATGAGCTCACAATCCACATCAAACTCGGGACAGTTGGTGACAATCAGAGATTCGTGTACTGCAACGAATACGCCACCTCCATGCTGGTTTCTATCCTTGCGGAAGACGTTGTAACTTCTAGGAAATATGCTATGGGTGAGAACACTGCTATCAAGTTTGGATTCGCAATATAAGTCGTATAACGATTTTATGAGGCAATCCTCGTTTGTGCAACTTTATAATTCTGATGATATGTACTGAGCTGACGGTCGGAGAATCTGAGCTGCGGGAAGGTAGAAAATACCCCTCCATTTGGGGATGTTTATGCATATTTTGTGTGCAGATTTAATCGTGATGAAGGTAAGAATTTACGTTAATCTTGTTCATGTTCTTGAGAGCGAAATATGACGTATGGTTATTTGCTGAAAATTGAAAAAAAGTATGTTTTGATTTCTGTAATTGATCTAGTTACATTGTAAAATGAATGGGGTAGTCGGTGTGGGTATTCGTCGGTGTGTTGGAACAGCTGATTTGTGTACTGTGTGAATGAATGGAAACTGCGAGTTGAATGGGTGTCATTGTATTTGGTTCCTATGTGGAGTTCGGTATTAATTTGTTTAGCCGTGGGATGTGCAGTGAGCACACAGTGCTCGTATTGTTTAGATTTGTCTGGGAGCACTGTTTATACTGTGATTCATACGAATGGAATGGGCTTTTGACTCGTGTTGTGTATGGACTATGGACTCTTAACTATGATCAGCTCTGTGCGTAGCACAGAGCTGTGAATTACTGACGATCGAAATGGTGTAGCGTTTTTGCGATGAGGTGTTTTTATCACCTTTAATTATAATTTTTTTGTATTTGGTTAACCTTTTCTAGAGAACAAAAGTGCGTTTTATCTGCGCGCTACATAGAAATTATATGAAAAGAATAATAACTTACCTCAAATTGATGATTAATCCCAAACGGCTTCACACAAATATTCGAAATTGTCCTGTCGCCTCCAAAGTCATCGGCAATGCATGCTGGGATATATAGGCGAGGTTTTATTCCGGTTCCGCGCGTAAGTGGCGATCGGTTGACTAATACATATAAGCCAGGCCACTGTACTCAATGTTAACCTAACCGCCTGGCATATACATCGCTCGAAATCTTGCAGGAACATGTTTGTAGATGGGCGATGAGGTGTTTTATCCTCTTTAAGCAGATTTTTTTTAAATTTTGTTTACTTGTACTGCACCCTAAAATACCTATGTACGACGGCGCTACACAAAATTGCTATAAAAAGAATGATAACTTACCTCAAATTGATTATTTATGTCGATCGTCCTTGTTAGAATCCGGCTTTTTTTTTCGATCCGTCGGCATCGCACAGCGGGATTCTAACAAGGACAATCGACATAAATAATCAATTTGAGGTAGGTTATCATTGTTTTCATAGTAATTTTGTGTAGCGCCGTCGTACATAGGTATTTTAGGGTGCAGTACAAGTAAACAAAATTTAAAAAAAATCTGCTTAAAGAGGATAAAACACCTCATCGCCCATCTACAAACATGTTCCTGCAAGATTTCGAGCGATGTATATGCCAGGCGGTTAGGTTAACATTGAGTACAGTGGCCTGGCTTATATGGCTCGTACGCCAAAGTTTGACCTGCGACCTCACGCATGCGCACTGTGGACACAAATTCGGATACCATTTTGGAATTTTTGCTTCTTACCACAATCTGGACGATAAAAACCTAATTTTGTGAATAAATACACCGAATGGAGCCTCATGTATCAAGACAGTGGACCATTGATGTCCATGGATAACATCCGTCGTAAGTATAAAACCAGATATAAATTGTATAGTATCTTATATACTATTTTTACCAATAATTGTTACGAGCGATACACCTAACACACACTTCAATATGCCAGGCTCTGTGCTACGCACAGAGCCTGGTTAGGTTAATGGACTCTATGCCATGGAGGAGAGAAGAACATGTGCACTGATCTCAGCTCATGCAATAAATAGCCCAAATTCTCATCAGTGCCACACTGCCACCACGTATGGTAGGTGTACACATCGGCACTGTTTTTAATATCGGCACCCTGCGTAATATTTGTTTTTGCGCGTGTTGTAAAAAATCGCGAGATGATGCGCGCTACCCTTAAAAACTGAACTGGTCGAAATTTTGAGGAGAAATAATGCGTTGATCGTCCGCTACGAGTAATACGATAAATAATACCAACATCGCACAAGAAATTTTGAGTTGCGTGCATTGTCAATGAGGGTTGAGGGGGTGACGGTATTAAAAACACTTCGAACTCGTGAAGCCAAAAAACAATGCGTGCGTTCGAAGGCGATATTTCGAAATATAATTAATATATCGCAAATCTGATCATCGCATCGGAATCTGCACTATTTTCTCAATATGTTAGTACAATTTCAAGAAATTTGAATGATTTTTAAGTCTTAAACTGTCGGAAATGTTTTAGGGTGCCGATGCGGGGGTCACTCAATCATACACAGCAATTAGGCCGAGAGCACACATTTAAATTGTTTTATTCTTGTTTGTTTCGACTTTGGTGCTGTATTGTCTTTTTTTGTTTTTTCGTTCCTCTGCATTATATCCGGGCTTTGGTTCCTGCTGAGTATCGACGTAGAACTAGAAGTACTGAGCAAAACCTCTCCTGCTGCATGCTGACTGCACTGTCCATGTCCAGTACTAAAGCACTTAGTTATCAATTGTATGACGCACCTCATGAACCACGGGAATGGTGCGTCATTCTATGTAATGCTGTAACTGACCTTGATGATCGGATCGGTTGATGAAATTTCGGCAAAATTTTATCGATGATAGAAATCGGATCGGAGATCGGATCGGATCGGATAAAAAAAAAAAAACATTTAAAAATCGTTTTTTTTTCTTTGGAAAATTATCCCAAAAAACAGATTTTGGGAAAATAAATGAATACCAAAGCAACATATATCCATATGAATAAGCCCAAGGTAATCTTGTATGGGTATGCTTTCATTTCAAACTGATTACCTCTCCTTTTACAAAATTACTCGCGGCGATTCTGAACATGTGCTGAAAGATTACGCCAAATTAATCACATGGGACTGAGCTTAGAATCGCCGCAAATTTTGTAAAAGGAGAGGTAATCAGTTTGAAATGAAAGCATACCCATACAAGATTACCTTGGGCTTATTCATATGGATATAATGTTGCTTTGGTATTCATTTATTTTCCCAAACTATGTTTTTTGGGATCATTTTCCAAAGATTTTTTTTTTTTTTTTTTTTTTTTTTGCCGATCCGATCTTCCAATTTTGTCTGCATGATCGGAAATCGGCAAAAACGGTCCGATCATGTATGATCGGATCGTGATCAGCATGCCGATCCGATGATCGGTTACAGCGTTAGTCCTATGTGAGTCGGATTTCGGTATACCATGACGCACCCCTATGTTGTCAAAATTTTGACGGACCATTCAACTACAATTACCGTACATACGTTCACTTTTGTGATGCACCATCTCTTGATTTTGATGAACCATGCATTACGGGAAAACTGACTGACAATGACACACCCCTTTCGTCTTGATGACGGACTGGTGAGGGTTGCCTTGACAGTACCTGCGTCAAAACTGTTTTGGTAAATGACCCAACCATCACGCACCATTCCCGGGGGTCGTTAGGTGCGTCATACAATTGATAGTGCATAAGATATTTTGCTGGCTGATTCCTCCCTCCATTTACCAGCAAATGCAAAAGAAAAATTCAACAATTCATATAATTTGATAATAATTACCAACTCTATTGTTTTGAAGACAGCAAAATGTAGAAAAATTGAGTATTTCCAGTCCGGTTTTCGTTGTGGTAAAGATGTGTTGAACGGGAATTTGATATTGCACAATAGTAAACTGTACCAATGGGCGGTATGTATGCTTTGCTACACCATATTAACGTATATATTTAGCATGTAAATGGTCCAGCTGCCTGGACCATAAATAGTACATGTTTGTGATCAGTGGCACAAGTTTAGTTGGCTAAAAAGACATACACGTAGTCTACTCTAGGCCCCATTGCAGAAAGAGATGCAATCAATTGTAAAGTTGCAATTAATTGTAAGTCAGATCATTTGACTAAATGCGCAAATCTGATTAGTTGGAGTGCATACATTTTCTGATTGACTTACAATTAATTGTAACTTACAATCGATTGTATCTCTTTCTGCAATGGGGCCCTGGACTACCAGTAACCAGTTAAACCGTTTTGCACCTGTGGACCCATTGCTTGTTGCCATTTGCCATCGGAGAATCCGGAGATATTCTATTGTTTCCTTTCATATCCAGTCAATCCCTTTGTTTTAGTTCTGCTTCTGCTTAGGCATCAGGACAATGGGCCACTTGAAATTAAAGTCATAGTATAGTCGGTTATCAGCAAAATTGCATCATGGATCATCGAGGACATTATATTTCTGGTGACCGGTTATACTAAATTACTGAAATGGCAAGCGGCCCTTTGTCCTAATTCCTAAGCAGAACCAGAGGGATTGACTTGATTCTTTGGTGGTAAATGGCAACCATCAGGTGCAAAAAGGTTTAACTGGTAACTGGTAGTCTGTCTTTTTAGCCCAGACTGTAAAAGTTGTGCCACTAATGAGAATTCAGGCCTATCTGTTTTTGTATGATGAAAAAAACGATTTTGACCAAATAAAGTTTATTCTGCCATTAAAATTGTATGCTCTTTCAAATTTTACACTCAGTTTTTCATTATCTCACAAAACAATTATTGTGTGCTGCGCCCGCTATACCAAAACTGAACTACCCATTTAAAATAAAGAGATCATCAACTATTTAAAAACATCTTTTCTGAATTTCGAAAAGTGTAAGCATATTTTTTTTTTTCAACGGCTGGTTCAAAATTATTGAATTATTGTGGGGGCCCACTATAATTACAAATTGTTATGTATGGATATTTCAGCCGTCTCTGAACCGATTTTGATCAAATAAAGTTTATTCTGTCATTAAAATTGTATGGTCTTTCAAATTTGACACTAAGTTTTTCATTACCTCACCAAAAAATGATTGCCCTCTATACCATAACTCAACTATCCCTTTAAGTACAAATGTATGTATTGATCCCAATTACAAGATATCGCATTCAGGGGCTCCAAACCATTATTGTTGGTTACTTGGTTTAGTAGTGTATATTACCTTTTTATAGGGGGAAAATGCAATGAAAAATTTAGATAAAAGATGAAAAATCAATTTATCCATTGAAGGATGAAAGTTTACATGTAGGTGTTTACAATATTGGACTTGAATGGAGTAACACAGGCAATTGCACTGTTGATCATCTCGGGGGTGAACTAGAAAACACAGTATTGTATATATTATAGAGAATTATCATATATATTTCTGTGAACTTTACACAGCGTTCTTCGAATATCAAGTACATTATTGGAAATTTGATTGATTTAAAGGGAAATGAAATGCTGGAATTTGTTCATACTGTTAAGTGCATAATTCCTGTCACTTCAGAATCAGATACTAGTAGGCATCACAAGTAATGGAAATAATCAATGTTTTTTAAACTACCATCAACTGTTTTTACTGACCACTGTCGAAGGCTGCCATGTTTTGCAACGGTACCTCATGAAACGTCATCTGAGCGCATTTGAGCGTGCACTAACGTCAGTGGTTACCTCACCCACTTTTGTTAGTGCAAGGTCAGATGACTTTTCAGATGGTACAATTGGAAAACATGGCAGTTGCCTAGTGTTCAGTCAAAACAGATGATAGTGGTTTTAAAAAACATGGCTTATTTTCATTATTAGTGATTAGTGATACCCAAGAGGAAAATATACGACTAAGTGTTATGCACTTATCAGTAACAGTAAGCGAAAATGCCATCGTTTGGCTCTCCTTTAGTGTACCTTTAACATTTATTGTACAGCCTTCAGGGATCTTGTCTTGGAGGATGATCTATTGACCTTTAAAAAGCATCCTTTCAGTTTCACTTGCACAGATGTAAAAAAAAAAAAAAAATGTAAGCTGTAATTTGTCCACACTGTCAGAGAAAAATATTCCACACATCTCTAGCCAGCACATAATGCCTGGCGCAGACAGAGCCGACTCGACCCGATCCGACTGGTTTTCAGCCTGATTAACTCAGTATGTGCTGCCTCAGGACTCCCGTTTTTCCAGTCAAGTGCCAGTCGGAGGTCATTCAAGGCTGATTCAACATGTTGGATCAGCTCCGACTGAGCGAAACTGACTCTAGCCTGACTGAAAACCAGTAGGATCGGGTCGAGTCTGCTCTGTCTGCGCCGGGCTTTAGATAAATACATATTATCTGTAATAAATTGTGCATGTTTGTAATGTTTTTATTCCTGCAAATTATACCAGGTACACAATTTATCCAAATAAAAAATGTAGTATTCTTTAAAGTGTTAGTGTACACTTTAGGCCTGCAAGCTTATCTGACATTTCTTTGTCTTTCTTTTCCAGAATATGGCCCAAATTTAGAGAGCAGCTTATGCACTAGCGGGCTAGACAAATGCAGTAGAGTTGATGAGAAATTTACTGACTATAGAAAAGAGCAATGGAGAGAATTATGATTTACGCGAGGTAACATCGAGCGGACCAGTGAATGCAGAATTTAAGTAAACGAGAGGTAGAAGGGCTTAACTGCCACCATGATGGACTTTGACGAGCTGGGGGCAGAGGGCGCTAGCAGCGCAGAGGTGACCTGTATGATCCACCGGGCAGACAGTTACTATGGCAACAAGGCATTGCGTATGATGGATGACCTCAGACAAGTTGGAAAGCTGTGCGATGTCGTACTGGATGTGGATGGTAAGTCTGCATATGATATTGTCCGATGAATTAATCACTTGCTTGTGTATGACAAACATGTTATGATATATGTTGATCACAATTATAAATAATTAGGCTGACTTATAATGTTCAGTTATATGTAACATTCTTATTTCTTAGACTGTAGGGGCTCTAGGGGAAGTCCAATTAAACCTGTTTAAAAATGCATTGTGTGTTCTTTTCATTCCATATAATGTGGTTATAAATTTTTCTTATTTTTTCTCTCGTAGAGGCACTATAATACCCGCCCATCATGTGGTACTAGCTCATCTTTCTGCCTCTATTTCCATGTCATGTTTACTCATATAAGATGAATAAAATGATCAAGAAAAAGTGTCATAGAACAAAATTATTTTCTTTTCATAATTTATTATAATTTTATCTCTCAGAGGCACTCTTGTGGTACTAGCGTCTTTCTACCAGTATTTCTATGCCATGTTCACCGGTGAAATGAATCAAGCAACTCTTTCAGAGATCACCATGAAGGAGCATTAAAACCCTAGGGTCATAGAACATAATTAGTCTTTTCTTTTTATATCTCGTAATGTTGTAATTTCCTGTCATTTTATCTCTGTAGGAACTAGGATACCTGCCCATCGTGTGGTACTAGCGTCTTTCTGCCAGTATTTCTATGCCATGTTCACCGGTGAAATGAAGGAAGCGACTCTTTCAGAGATCACCTTGAAAGAGGTGAACCCAAGGGCTATGGAGCAGCTCATTGACTATGCATACACAGGTAAGTTTTTGTAGGGATCTAGTAACTTTGTTGACATAACATGTGCAAAAGGTGATGAATGGTTGACAAAATGTGTATTGGTGTGATCTGATATATGTCCACTGACTCTGAGAAATGTGTGTGAAAATGTCACGGTTAAAAAATGGATTTGGAAGGCCAAGTAACGAGCGAAAACGCAAAGTGATATTCGCCTATGATTCATTGCACTGACTTTGTATACAGTTTTACCTTTCCAGTAGATAATTAACAATTTGAACACTTCAATCATATACTGTATATCTATTTCATGAAAGGGAATTTAAAAATTTAAAAACGTGTTCCATGCTTCTAACGATAATACGGATACAACACGATATGAGAGAACTTCTAAGTAAGATTTTTGGATTTGGACAATGTTACTAGAAGCCTTTAATATTTATTGCACAATTCAAACCATAGACTTAGACTTAGTCGATCCCTCGTTGTCTGACGTATGAGGTGGTCATCGCTCTCCAGCTGGGTCGGTCAGTGGTAAGCGTGCTGATGTCGTTCCAATGATGCCAATGCTAGAAGTTAGTTTGTTTTTCTTTGGAGCTTAGTCGGGCAAGTAAAATGAAAGCTTCTTGAATTGTTGTGGTCTGAAACCTGCCATGTTTGGTTATAACAAGTAATATTAAGCATTGATGTCCTGAAGCACAATTTTTGTGGCATATTTCTACTCTCTGTTGTCCTGCTCTGCATTTCTGAGAAGAACAAAAACTTCCTCCTGCAAATTGTAACCTTTAAGTTTTGGCTTAAACATTTTCAAACTTGTTTTGCTTGCAGGAGAGCTCATGATCCATCTGGACACAGTTCAAGCTCTGCTCAACTCAGCTTCCATGTTACAACTCTCCGATGTCCAGGCATCCTGCTCGGAATTCCTGAAGAAACAACTTCACCCTGCAAATTGTCTAGGTAACTCATTACCTTAATCTAATCTAATCTAATCTAATGCAATCTTAAATGTTATGTGAACAGTCAACTCAGCTTCCATGTTACAACTCTGTGATGTCCAGGCATCCTGCTCAGAATTATTGAAGAAACAACTTCATCCCGCAAATTGTCTAGGTAACTTATTACCTTAATACAATCCAATCCTATCTAATCTAAAATTATATAAAATAACATAATTCATATTACAATCGTATGTTATGTGAACATTCAACTCAGCATCCTTGTTACAACTCTTTGTTGTCCTGGGGGTGTTTCACAAAGATCCTAAGTTGAACTGAACTCTAAGTTGGACTTAAAAAGTATGGTAAGCCATTTGTAGCCTTGAAATAAAAAATATGTTAGACTTTTCATAAATGTTACATCAAGAACATGAAATCTCTTAGATAATAGAAGATATATTTGATTTGAATCAACATTTTATGCCTTTTAGAAGAATTATTTCAAAAATGTTTCAAAGAAACTAATTATGGCTTTCCATAATGTTTAAGTCCAACTTAGAGTTAATTCAACTTAGGATCTTTGTGAAACACCCCCCAGGCCTCCTTTTGAGAATTCTTGGAAAAAACAACTTCATCCCGCAAAGTGTCTGGGTAACTTATTACCTTAATTCAATATAATCCTATCTTATCTAATCTAACTATTCGGTAATCCAATTCTTGTAATTATGTGAACGGTCAACTCAGCATCCATGTTACAACTCTTTGATGTCCAGGCCTCCTGCTCAGAATTCCTGAAAAAAACAATTTCATCCTGCAGATTGTCTGGTTACCTCATTTGCCAAGTTAAATCTAATATAATTTAATTTAATGGAATGGAATTTAATATGTTTTTTCCATTGATCTAATGTAATCTCAATGCTCAAATCTGCATCCATGTTACAATGATGTTCAGGCCTCCCTCTATAAGGCCAAAAAACCTAGGGTTAGGGTTAGGGTTTCTTCTTTGTTTCGCACAAATACACAAAAACACACACAAAACACATCGCAATTGCAAATTCTATTGCAATATTTTATTTATTTTTATTTTATTTTATTTATTTATTTTTTTTAATAAAATTCAGAAAAAACATCTAGGGTCGGCGTGCATTAGCGCCGGTATTTTTAGGGGCGGGCGGGTTACGCCAATCCAACCATTTATTTTTCATGGCCTAAGTAACTTTACATTTCTAAATGATCAAGATTATCTTTAAAAAAATTAAAAATAATCTTATTTATTAATCTAGATTAAAGATGAAGGCCAGTTTTGGAAACGCCCCCCCCCCCCCCTACCAAAAATTGAAATGGAAGCTCTTATTACCAATCATGTGAAAAAATATGTTTTTACTAATACGGGATGATACAAATTTTGCCTGGAAACCGCCTACTAATTGATATATTTGGTAAATTATCATATCGATCCGGCCCGGCTAGATATCTCGCCGATGGTCGTATGGTTGATATACACACGTGCGATGCGTGTAAATCCTATGGCAAATGCGCACATGGTAATTCGCCCAAGCAAATTGCTCGAACGAGCGTACGAATGTGGCCAGCGTAGACGGGCCAAGCTGACGGTGAATTTAGGCTCATTGTCAGCGGCTTTCATAAACGTTTTTACTGATTTTTCTGCATTTGACGATAGTACGGTTCAGATTTGTCCACACACGCTCCTTTTTATGTTATTTCAATAATACTAATCAATTAGTTTACCAATAAAGCTATTTCCCACTACTGGCCTTTCCCTTTAATTTAAATGCTGAAATGAAAATCCATTTTGTCTATTGTTCATGCCTTCTGTTTCGAGTTCACTTGGGTGAAACTTTAGCCTGCAAATGAATATGATAGTAAATTATCTATTTTATCAATCATATCTTTATTCTTTCATTTTGATGGTATGTCCGAATCGAATGGATAGACACAATTTACATCAAGATGTGTTGAATTTGAATCACAATGTTTAGATCCATACGAATATTAATTAATATCCCATTGTTTGAAAACCCCTCGCCATGAAGCAGAGCAGTATAACTCAAATTAGTTTTGATGTAAGCTATCTACTTGAGTGTTTGAATGGCATACCACTTTACTTGCACATTGGTTAGTTTCACTCCACCTAAGACACATACATTGTTAAACAAAAACTATTGCATTAAAAATAACTGTCTATGGGCATGACAAAACTCATGACATAATAAATTGATTCAAAATAACCAATTAATCTTCCTAGTTCAATCTAGTTTCCAGAAATATGAAACTCTGCATATGTTTCAATGTCTGGGACACTTAGCCATGACTCTCAACAGTGTATTATAAATATGTAATTGGTAGAAAGTGATATTCAGAATCATAGCAGGCCTGTAGCCAGGAGAGGTGTGTTGGGTGCGTGTGCACCCCCCCCCCCCCCCCCCCCGATTCAGAAATGTCCACTTTGTATTGGTCTCGGCCATCTAGTCTTGGGCAATTATCCGTCTTGTTGATGACGACCCCCCCCCCCCCCCCCCTCGCTTACATGACTCAACCAGTGGTCTTGGTATTGGCCACAGTCAGACTCGGGTCCCGTTTTTGTCAATTACGCACCCCCCCCCCCTTTAAAAATCCTGGATATGGGCATGCATAGCATGTATGCTTCCTCTTAGTTCATGACAACTTCCTTATAAATGTTTTATCTTTAGTCTGTCGCCATGAGGCTTCACTGAGGCGCATACGGCATATCACTTCCGGCCCTTAACTTGTGTCAGGAGGTCATGCTGTAAATAAATAGCTCCCTTAAATTGATTTATTCTTGATTAATCCAACATAGAAAAATGCTTCTTGCTGTTTTATGTTCCATTTAAATAAAAAATCTATCAAACATTTATCTTTATTTCTTCACTAATTTGATTGCAGAAAAAACTTTCCACAAGCACACAGTTGACATTAAAATTCAATATAAAATACAAATGCATCCACAATTTCGATAAAATCAAAATAATTTTTGTATGACTGATTCTGATTGCAGGAATAAGAAACTTTGCTGATGCGCACACTTGCACAGACCTCAAGCTTGCATCGGGACACTACGCTGTGACTCACTTCAACGAGGTGGCTTTTGAGGAAGAATTTCTGCAACTGACGAAAGACCAGCTCACAGAGTTGCTTCAGTCTGAGGACCTGAATGTCACCAGTGAAGAGGAGGTTTACAATGCAATCATTAGGTGTGTATAGGGGCCAAGGACTTGGTCTCGTGTCTGTGTGTTAATTGCTATGTGTGCATACTTGGTGTGAGTGAGTGTTTCAGAGAAAGCAACTGAGAAAATTTGCCACTATAGTCCTGTAGATGTTTCTAGGACCTGGACATGTTAATAAGTCCAATGTTTTTGGGTTCATCATTTACTAAATGGTTTCTATAGACAACATTTAGAACACGAATAATTTAAAAAACCTCGGACTAATGAGCGTCTCCAGGTCTAATACACAAAATATAGGACCGTCTACAAGACTACTAAGAAAATGACCCTTGATCCTTAAAAAATATCCACCCTTTTTATGCTCATGATTAAATTACTTGATTCAAATTTCATGTCGGGATCCTAGATGGGACGAATAAGCCATGAATAAAATTGAACTCCAAAGTCTCCAATTCTTCAAAATTATTCTGATCTACTAAAAAAAATAGCTTTCGGAGCAACAAGTAAGTATGAATTCATGCCTTTCATGTTCTCAGATGGGTCTACCATGACAAGGAGAATCGACGTGAAGGCATAGCCGAGCTCCTGCATGAGACCAGGATGCCTCTCCTGTCACCAAGGTTCCTGGTGGATACAGTGGAAGCAGAGGACCTGATCAGACAGGACATGAAGTGCAGGGATCTCCTGGACGAAGCGAAGAACTACCACATGCTGCCCGAGAGACGAACGTCTATGAGGCAAACACAAATCACCCCAAGGAGATCTACAGCTGGTAAGTTGACTTCATAACCAGAATAGGATATGTAGAGCCAGTTTAACATGGTTTCATTCAGAATACAGAAGAAAATGTAGGGGTCTTTGGATGATCCAAAGAACGTACTGGTCTTTGGATGATCCAAAGAACGTACAGGTCTTTGGATAAAGCAAAGAATTCCCACATGCTGCCCGAGAGACGGACGTCCATGAGACAAACGCAAATCACCCCAAGAAGATCAACTGCGGGTAAGTTGACTTCATAACCAGAATAGGATATGTAGAGCCAGTTTAGCATAGTGTGCACTCATCATACGGAAAAGATATGTAGTGTAGCGATCTTCTGGATGAAGCGAAGAATAACCACATGCTGCCCGAGAGATGGACATCCATCCATTAATTTTCCTCAAAATTTAACAAAAGCCCGCTGGTCTGGGGCCACACAAAATTAGCTTCACTGGCCACCAAATTTTATTGCTGCTTAATTGCACTGGCTTGAATTTGAAACCAAACATAACACAATCTGAAATGTTTTTCTTTGTTTGGGGCTACCAGATTTAAGTTTCAGGCCACGAGAATGTGCAAAATCTTGTCTTTACATGCTGGACTGAGCCACAAGGCAAAAAAGTTAATTTCTAGCATTGGTACAATTGTATATAATTTGCATTCTCATTTTGCCACCAGGTTCCGTGTATTGTGTAGGAGGGATGGACAGCACGGGTCATTCACTCAGTCACGTGGAGAGACTCAATCTCCCAAATGGGAGGGTGAGCATTGAAGCCAGCATGAACACCCCTTGCAGCAGAGAGGGTGTTGCCTCGTTAGATGAGTGACTTCATAACATTACATACAGTACATTTATGTGTTCTTATTTTCCCACCAGGTTCCGTGTATTGTGTAGGAGGGATGGACAGCACGGGTCATTCACTCAGTCACGTGGAGAGACTAAACCTCCTGAATGGGAGGGTGAGCATTGAAGCCAGCATGAACACCCCTCGCAGCGGAGTGGGCGTGGCCTCCTTGGACGGCAAGCTCTATGCTGTTGGTGAGTATCTTTCATTAGGGACTTATCAATTTGCATGTCTACTAGTAGACTGGTACGTGCCTTACATCACATTCATGCCAATCCCCCACGTTCACCCATTGTTCGGTCAACCGTCTCTGGCTAGTTGCAACGCTATATCTGTCAAATCCATGATGGTACTCTACTGAGACGGTTGACCAGACAGTGGTTGAATGTGGGGGCGGGGCTTAATTATTACATGTTATGTACCAGTCCACTAGTGAACATGCAATCAAAAAGTCCCTACTGGATGGCCTTTAACCCCTTGTCTACGAGAACTGGATGGGTTGTGTACAAAGTCTATGGGGATTTTAGAATCTCAAAGGGAACGGGTTAAACTTGCTCAGGACTGTTTTGTTTTTGAGTCAAAACCTGGCATGTTTCTAAATGAATGAAACAAATGACAACTAAGCATCAAATTTCATATACTTTTAGCTGATGTCAAGTGTTTGTATCTGGGGTTTAAGAAATTGTGAAAGCACATTTTTGGTTATTTAATTCTTGAATTCAGAATTTAATTGGGACAGCCTATGTAGTTAAGATATTTTTGTTTTTGTTCATAATAAAAATGTGTGTTTCTAAAACTATTAGCTTTAACTAAGAGATTTCTCTTCTTTCAATTCCCTGTTCAATTTTCCTGATCTATTTGAAGTTGCAGGTTTTTTAACTATAACTGAGACGTTACATGTTTTTTTCTCTACATTTGTTTCTTCTGTTCCTCAGGCGGGTACGATGGTGGCAACTACCTGAATTCCGTGGAAATGTTCGACCCGGCAACGAACATCTGGCACCGAATGACGTCCATGTACCAAGTGAGACGCTATCACTCGGTGGCAGTGCTGGACAGACAGCTGTTTGCAGTGGGCGGTTACGATGGCAGCAATGTACTGGATACTGTAGAGGCCTACGACCCAAGGACAAACAGATGGAGTAAGCATCGTTTATGATTGATTTTCTTGATTATGGTCCGAGAATCCGGTCTAGAGACCCAATATAGGTTATGAGGTAACACGACTAGTAAGGGCGGTTAGTAATGGAGTGATATGATTATTGTTATTTTTATTTCATTGGTTTTATCTTTCATAATTGCAGGAAGGAAAGCTAGTCTAGATGGCAAACGTTGTCACACAGGTTTAGCATCCATCCACGTTTGTCTCTATGCCATAGGAGGCAGTAATTGCTGAATAGCTCCCTCTATTACAAGAGCTTTTAGAAATATGACGTACTATGATTATTTGTACATTGATATTGTTAATTTCATTCTTTATTATTGCAGGAAGGATAGCTAGTTTAGATGGCAAACGACGTCATGCAGGTGTAGCATCCATCCACGACCATCTCTATGCCGTAGGAGGCAGTAACGGCTCCCTCTATCTCAAGAGCTTTTAGAAATATGACATACTATGATTACTTGTACATTGATATTGTTAATGTTATTCTTTATAATTGCAGGCAGGATAGCTAGTCTAGAAAGTAAGCATCGTCACACAGGTTTATTAGCATCCATCCATGATTGTCTCTATGCCGTAGGAGGCAGTAACGGCTCCCTCTATCTCAAGGGCTTTTAGAAATATGACATACTATGATTATTTGTACATTGATATTGTTAATTTTATTCCTTATTATCACAGGAAGGATAGCTAGTCTAGATGGCAAGCGTCGTCATGCAGGTTTAGCATCCATCCACGACTGTCTCTATGCCGTAGGAGGCAGTAACGGCTCCCTCTATCTCAAGAGCTGCGAGAAGTATGAACTTCGCATGAATAAGGTTTGTTCTTCACTTCATTTTGTTTTGTTTTTTGTGAGAGAGGGCAAACACTAGGATTTCATTTTGTATATATATTACATTTTTTTTTTTTTATTTATGTGATTAAAATTAGTTGCTTGTATCACCAACTTTTAGTCTCTCTACCTTAGGATGTGTGAGAAGTATGAGCTATGCAGGAAGAGATGAACAGATGAAAAAGGTTATTCCTGCTAAATGTTCTTTTGAGCTATGGTTTGATTTTTGACTTAATTTGAATTCATGATATAAAAATTTGAATCAAATATGACTGATAAAAAGAAAGGTTAGAAATAATCAGCAATCTTATAGTCTTTTTTAATTTTCCTTCATTTTTCTTTGGTACATTTTATTAATACTTTAGATATTTTTACCAATGTGCTTTGTTAATATGTTTGTGTATGTATGAATATGTTTTTATTGTCTACACGTCCTTATTGTTATTTTGCATCTGACAAAAATCGTGCTAGGATTCTGCTAGGATCGAAAGCTATTAAAGGCTCCTTTCTCTCTCATTTATGACACTCATGATTTTTTAGTAGATAAACAAGTTTTGATGGTATTTTTCTTCATTCAAATTTGAATCCAGTGGTTACCTATCGCCAGTATGAGCTCCAAGCGAGGTGGCGTAGGAGTGGGATCGGTGATGGGCAGACTGTATGCATCCGGAGGCTATGACGGACAGGCAAACCTGAACACGCTGGAGAGGTACTATCCAGAGGAGGATAGGTGGGTAGAGTAGTGCTGTTTGTCAGTGTGTGTTTGTTTGCTTGTAAGTGGTGTTTGTGTTTGATTTTTCACGGGTAGACAGTATGCATCTGGAGGGTATGATGGACAGGCAAACCTGAACACACTGGAGAGATACTATCCAGAGGAGGATAGGGGGGTAGAGTAGTGTCTGTTTGTTTGTTTGTTTGTTTGTGGTGTCCGTGTGTAATTTTTCATGGAAGATTGTATGAGGAGATGGTTATGACAGACGGGCAAATCTGAACACACTAGAAAGGTACGATCCAGCGAAAGCACTTGACCACAAATTCACCAGCACCACTTTTGTTATCAGAGGACCTAAAGCAAAATCTTTTTGGCTCATAAGATGGTTGCAAATGTGAAGCTAAGGTAAAGGTAAATGTTACAAAGAGTAAAAGCTAAATGCAAATGACTGTTGATTTGAATGATTGTGTTTATTTTAATGATTGTTTATTTGTGCACCGTTTGTGTTTTATGTGTGTGGTATGTGTTTTTAGGAAGATAAATTACTGAAAAGAAGCATGATTTTTTTGTATGTCTTAGAAATAGGTGCGATAGGAATATAATTTGTTGAACTATGTAGTATTTACTATTTAAAACATATAATGCCAGTAGTAAATAATACCCAGAATACAAATTTTGTATTATATTACTAATCCTAATTTCTATTATCTTTTGTACAGGTGGACATTCCTAGCCCCCATGTCCGAGTGTCGGAGCGGGCACGGTGTCGGGATGATGGGTCATACCATGTACGCTGTAGGGGGGCACGACGGGGTGCATTATCTCAACACGGTGGAATCGTTCGACACGCACACCGGAGAGTGGCACAGCCTAAAGCCCATGGGTACAAGCAGAGCTGTGGTAGGCATTGCAATACTCAACAACATTACTCCCACTGGCACTGCGTGACAAATGAGGATGTAGTCTAGAACTAACTAAAGTGAGACTAGGACCTTATGTGCCTACAGCAATATGCTACGTGAACTTTGTGGAATTGTCCAATATTCACGTTAATGAGCGCCGCAGCCTTAAGCCTGTGAGTACAAGTAGAGCTGTGGTAGGCATTGCAATACCCAACAACATTCCCATTGGCCCTGCTTGACAAATGGGGACATAGTCTAGAACTAAGTGTAGTGAGACTAGGACCTTATGTGCCTACATCAATATGCTACGTGAACATTGTGGAATTGTCCAATATTCATGTTAATGAGCGCCGCAGCCTTAAGCCTGTGAGTACTAGTAGAGATGTGGTAGGCATTGCAATACCCAACAACATTCCCATTGGCCCTGCTTGACAAATGGGGACATAGTCTAGAACTAACTATTTAAGTGAGACTAGGACCTTATGTGCCTACAACAACGTGCTACGTGAACATTGTTGAATTGTCCGACATTCACGCAGGCGATCGGCAAAGCCTAAAGCTCATGGGTACAAGCAGAGCTGCGGTAGGCATTGCAATACTCGGCAACATTCCCACTGGCATCATATGACAAATGGGGATGTAGTCTAGAACTAAGTAAATTGAGACTAGGACCATATGTGCCTACAACAATATGCTACGTGAACATTGTGGAATTGTCCTTCATTCAAGCAGGAGAGTGGCACAGCCTAGGTCTTGGTCGCACCCTGTCACAAGCCTTCATTCTCATGGGAGACAGCCAATAAGTATCCAATATGTGGTCCTTTTTGTTAGGGTTAGGCCTATAGCAGGTAACAAAGGCTATACCAGCAAACACTCATTGGAGACTATTCACAAAGTTCACTTGTTTCATGCTTTATTAGCCCTGTCATCAAAAACGGACATGGAATAAAACTTTACTAGCAGGGTTTCATTTCCCATGACCATGAGTATAGGGGCCTTCCGACCATACTCAAAGATACATTCCTAATAGCCTCCCAGCTAGTCAGCTCCCCCCCCCCCCCCCCCCCAAAAAAAAAGAAGAAGTCTTTACAGCTATTAGTACAGTACAGTACAAGCTTCAAACTATCAAGGAATTCAAGTCTTCAGACGTGATTAAAGTCACATGCCAAGTTTTCTTTTACATTTATGTTAACCCTAACCAGGCCGGGTTATTTTGGCTATGCTATAGCCGGGGGGGGGGGGGGGTACAGTACAGTACCCCCCCCCCCCCCCCCCGAGATCTCGGCCGCCAAACATGCGGCCGCCGCAAAATTTGGCACACAGATAGTTTGCGACATAATCTACAAGATTGCATTGTTATTTTTTTGAAAAAAATAAATTTCTACTTAATTATGCAAATTTATGCAAAAATCCTCTTTTTGTCTATAAATCACAAAATATGGCTCAGTATATGCTAATTTTGTGCATGAATATTCTTTATTACCTAATTAAAAGGTTTTCAACATTAAAAATTGCGACAGCCAAAAAATTCCTTATGTATTTCTTTGTTTTTGGATTTTCTTATGTATTTCTTTGTTTTTTACTTTTGTTTTTTATTGTTTTTTTCGATGGAATAAATTATTAACCATTATTCAACAATTTTTAGCCCAAAATTAAATGATTGCAGTGATTAGATTGATAAATAATGAAGGTTTTGTCTACTGTATAAGCTGTTAATTTCGCGAGGGTTTTATTTTCGCGAATTTCGCGAATCACTACCAAAGCGCGAAATTAACAACACGCGAATATATTGGCATGAACTCATGTCAACTTTTGCCACGATGAAATAAGAACGCAATTATTACCGAACGCTGTATTTTGCGCTATACCCCCCAGCCACGGAGACAGTACTGTAGTTCAACACTAATATCACGTGCTTGTGCTTATCAACCGATATAAAAAGAAGGATGTGGCATAAACTCAACATGGCGCCAAATTTACTTTGTAAACTCCTGCCGGTAGTACTACTAGCGCGTACCTTGTCCGTATATATTTTACCAATCCATTGATACTATAGATCAGTGCATCACACCGTGTGATCACTAGTATCCACCGATTTAAAAATAAAAGGAATCAACATAAACTCAAGATGGCGGCATATTCACATCATACTCGCGCCTGTCTTGTCCATTTGTAGTTCACAAATATGCTATGAATGTAACATCCATTGAGACTATATCGGTGCATAAACATGCGCACGTATTCATCGCGCGCTTTCTCTGTGCGCTCTAATATCAATACTCATCGACTTTCGTGCTTGAATCAATCTCCCATATGTTTGCATGTTCCCATCAGCGGCAGGCCGCCCTGCGATGCCGTCTACATGGTCTATGGCAGTAGCTACAGATACAGAGCGCAATACAGACAATGCGTAACTATAGACTTGTACAGTATTCAGCTCTATATGCGAAACTCATTATTATTTATTAGTAAGGGAATCGCCATTCACGGGACAATGCCTAGTTACTATAAAGCTTATAAATCATATTTTGACCGAAACTGAGGTAAAATTTGTGTACATTTTAACAATATTTCTGTAGAAATTACATTATGTTATGTCGCCGTTATGATAGAATACACATTTGTTCATTTATTAAAAGGATTTTCTCGTGCAAAGTACACATCATTTTTGTCATATTCTAATTTCCGTGCGATGCTATTTTCTCACAGGGCCGGCAGATCGCGAAATTAACAACTCGCGAAAATGTCTGAGACCCTCTCATTCGCGAAAATATCTGTACGCGAAAATATTGGCGTATACAGTATTCTAGGAAATACTCAATTTCCATAGGATTTGTACACAAATCACAAAATTTAGCGATTTTCGGGCTGACGCTCACTTACAAAAGGTCACGTGACTTTAGAATGGTATACCCGGTCATCGCAAATTTGGTCTCAAAAGTTGCGCAAGACTTCAACGAAAAAACTCATGAAGTCGCGCGGCAATACCTGCGCGCGTTGCGGAATTATCGCGCGAAAAGTCGAGGGGGGGGTGGATTCCAACCCCCCCCCCCCCCCCCCCCCCCCGGCCTGGTTAGGGTATGTTAAGCACTATCTAAATAGGAATAGGATTTGCATGTGCTGCTAATCATTCCTTAGATAATAAAAATAATAATAATAAAAAATAATGATAATAATAACAATAGATATTTATAGAGCACAAATTGCAATGAGCCTCTAAGCGCTATAATTACTATCCCGGTCAACGGGATACACACTTCAATCATTCCTGCACACAAAGTGCACGATTTCCACTCCCTGTGGAGTATTCCAGCCAGTCACTTTACTTTTATATGCATTTGTGTCAATGCACTATTCCAGAATAATTGCCTTTCTTTTTGTACACATATACATGTATGAACACTTATTGTACAGTTTATTTTTACTTTGCAGTTCGTGCACATTGTATCGTTTGCGTATATTATAAAGATGTTAACATCGGGAATGTTCCTCTCTGGGGTCTTCAAAATATCATTTTAAATCCTGAGGGAACATTCCACAATATTCCAGACAACAAAGTTAAGATATGTTATATGACGTATAGTTTATATACAAAAGTTAACAATCTTCACACTTTTAGCCTCTGAGCTCGATAAGACATTGTGGCAAATCGAAGTGATATTATGACAAGTCATTGTGACTTCATATAAGAATCTCTCTTGGGTTTGAGTGTTAATTGTTAACATCGTGCACATATGCGCAGACTTTTATTACAAATTACTTCCAGCATCAAACATAACCCTTGCAATTGATAGCACCGCTATCATTTTTGTAGTAGGTGTAAGTGAAAATTCTCCTGTATCGATATATAGCGCAGCGGCTCGGAGGGGTGAGACATTCCGCTCTCCCGTGGAACATACTGAATTAAGTTGAAATCACGCGACTGTGTTTAACCCATCGCTGACTCCTTTTTGACTAAGTCATATAAAATGTAATATTGATTTACACCATTCATATCTAAAACAATTATTATTTAAAGAAATATAAAAACTCTAGACTCGTCATTTTGTTATAAATTGATGCTTGAAATATGATACTTAAAATATGTTTCCTTGTTTGCGCTTTAACTGTAAACATTAATCATGTTACCAAAAAAAAAAACTCATGAACTTTCCAATTGAAAATGGAACTATTCATGTCAAGTATGACTTATGAAGTGCTTTCTAAAGACATGTGAACGATATCTATCTGATTAATATTTCCTTGTCCAAGTTGATTTCAAATTCCATTATGTCGGAAGGTTGAATGGATGGAAATATAAATATAAAAATGTGCTATGTGTATTGAATAATATTTGAAATGTCATATTCCCATGTGCGTATACAACTCTAGGAACTGTATTAATTCTTTAAAAGCCAGGCATTGGTTTTCCAGATAAATACTTGAATAGCTATTCCATGATTATCACTCCCACATCTCTATAATGTACATGTATTGTTAACGTATTACTACATGTATAAAAACCCTCGTCACATATCACCGGATAGCGTTAAAGGATGCCTGACAGAGAGCCAGATTTTCAATCCTTTCGTCTCTATTTAAATGTGTTTCTTGTTCGGAGAATGCATTCTTTGTCAGGCGATGGTCGTTTTTCTATTCGGCGGAATGTTTTGTGCATGAAGCAACGTAGACGACTTTCAGCACCAGATGATTTGATTTCGCAAATGTTCTATCCGTTGGGCATCCGTTTACGATATCCGTTGATATGTGACAATACCATAAGCAACAGTAAGACGTGCTTGTACTCTTGTATCTACCTGTAATCTCTCTTTCAATACATTATGTTTTGTATTTTGAGAGTAAGGAAGGGTTTCTCTCTCTCTCATTTTCACCCTTTTTTTGTCTTTTTATGACAGAGATTGTTGCATTTTTGTACTGGTCTTTCATTTTTCTTCCAGTAGACATTGTAAGAGCAATTTCTGCTTTTTCTGATATTTGCTTCATTTTGTATACTTGCCAACATATGCATTACCAATAACATCGGTTATAAAGTTTGTTTTGTATCTTTGCTGCTAAGTTTGTTATACATTCATTTCACAATTTCCATATCTGTACATGTACATGTATTTGTTGTTTGTATAATTGTATATATTTATTTTTGTAAGCAACTATGCATTTTCATATTGATTTATAGCTTTCTATACAATATAGATCACAACCAATGCAAAAGCAATTATGTTTGTCATTTATAGCCCAGATAAATATGTTAGTTACTGATCAGAACATTTCATTGCTTATCAAACAAATTACTGAATATGTGGGACTGCATAATGTCCCAGACATTTTCAGTCAGTTGTTGCAGTTTCCAAAGTTGTAGAGACTGGCGAATCGAGATGGACAGTATGACTGTATTATGTTCGTTATTTAGAATGTTTGTCTATTCTCACAAAACTTTGAAATGCAATGGAACCTCTTTATAATGAAGTGCCTGATATACAGTGAGGTAATTTCACAGGTCCATTTTCTACTTATTTGGTAATTTTTAAGCCCTGATATAATAAAGTAAATTCAATGGGCCCAAGATGATAGTTATAATGACAGTTCACTGTAATAACAAATAATTGATTTTTAGATCAAAGAACCGATTAGTATTTATAGATTTACAGACATGGAATGTATTGAAGAGTCCTTCACTGCTTGATTTTCCATTACCACATCATTTGTAGACTCTATTGAGATTTAATTAGTTAAAGAGATCCAATAACTTTAAAATAAATATATTTACAAAAGTAAAATTTGAGACTTCAATCTAACAATATCATTGCAAGATTCCTAGAAGGAACACTGTTTACATAGTGAAAAATGTAATATTGCTTTAGACTTACCAGTTACTGCCCATTGATTTTTATTTTACTACAATTTAGAAGCTTTCCGGAATTCTTCTCATTCAGTCATAAATATATAAGGGAGACTTTTGGAAATCATTCTTCTGTTACCATAAGCCAAACAACAGGGTACAAGGGAAATGTGAAAGCTTCAAGTGATTTTGGTTGAATTTGACAAAAGTTGATGGATCACTTTAAAGGGCATCAAGCGTGGGGATGCTACATAGTGGGTCGCCATTTTGAACTGGGCTAGTTTGCGCGCACCGCATGACACTGAGCTAACGTGCATTACGCACCGTGCGCAACGCGTATGCAAGATGGCGCCGCGCATCTCATTTGACGAATCTGAACTACCTTTAATGTCATGAAATTATGTTTTTGTTGTTATTTTTGACCTATCACATGCCTATTACCATGCAGGGCCCCATAGGCATGGCTTTCATGTGTCATTTACCCTAGTGTGTTGCTACAATGAAACCTCATTATAACGAACATGTTGGGTCCCTTGTAAAGCCCGGCGCAGACAGAGCCGACTCAACCCGATCCGACTGGTTTTCAGTCAGGCTAGAGTCACTTTCGCTCAGTCGGAGCCGATCCAACATGTTGAATCGGCCTTGAATGACCTCCGACTGGCACTTGACTGTCTGCGCCGGGCATTACATGTATATCAGGGCTTAAACACAACAAACTTACTTGAATCTGGATCTGTGAAATTACCTAACTATATATCAGGTTATAATCCTTGTTACAAAGGTTCCACTTTATTATTTGTATGTATGTATTTATTTATCTATAGAATTAGTTCATATCATGAAGATATATATATGTTTGTCTTTGTTTGTTTTGTTTTTTATTGGGGGGGTGGGAAGGAGGTAGCAGTAGTTGTGATTTGGCTTCATCACGTGCCGATTCCAAGGGCCCCAGTGATTTATTTACCCTTGCGAGTTGCTATTATTCTTTTCCCGGTTAGAATGAAGCGATCCTATCTGTGACAGGATATGTACAATGTTGTACACAGTCACAGGATATGATGAATTGTGAAAGCCTGTCACATATCACCGGATAGCATTAATGGACTATATGGGTGGAATTCACAAAGGAGGTTTGTGGGAGGTTTGTACAAACCATGGTTTGACAATGGTTTACATCTAACCCTAATGCCATTTGTAAACTGATGGAGAAGGAATGTAAACTCCATACTTGTTAACAATGTGGATGTACAATTTACTTGTATACGAGCAGCATTCCATAGATGTAGACCATCGTCAAACCATGATTTGTACAAACCTCCTTTGTGAATTCCACCCTGTATGTCTGTATGTTTGTATGTGTTCGTGCCCGTTGTTTTATCCGGCGGAAAGTTTTGTTCATGCAACAATAGAGACCACTTTCACCACAGGATAATTTGATTTCACAACATAATGTTCTTTCCATCTGGCATCCGTTCACACTATCCGGTGATATGTGACAACACCCTTAAGGACAAACAAATTTTGCACTGAACAAAACAGTTTTGTAATTGATCATTGTTCATGACTCGTGTAGTTAATGCAGTATAAGAACTAGGAATTGTGCTTTTAATGGTAAAACTTAAATTAACTTATTACTATGGATATTGCGATTCCTATAATATTGTACATGTATATGCCAATGTTCTGAAGCAATGTTAAGTGTTTTGCATGATGAGAGGTTAATATAAGAAACAAGTAACAAGTCTGGACCCCTTTGAAAAACAGCTTGTAGCTGACAAGGGCAATCCATCCCATGAGTGGAGAGAATAAATAAATAAATTTAAAAATTAATACTATATTTTTGTAATAACCAATGTTTCATGAGCTTTCATAAAATGTTATGAATTCCTTTATTTTGTGCCAAAATAAGTTATTCAGCCCGTTATCTTCTTATATTCAATGTTTTGTAATATATACCCTTGTGAATTAATTTGTTGAAATTGCTTTCACAGACATGCCAATTACTCTTTTTCATTGATTTCCATTTCTATGTTAATCTAGGATTTCTTTCAATTACACACTGATTTTTCAAAATCATTTGGGTTTATTTTGACTTTTTAGATCAGAGGAGTGGTGGTGGTGTTAGCAGTGGTAATGGTAACAATTTTGCTTATTCCCACTTTGTGTCTGAAAACTTGAACAATCATTATCATACATACAATACATACATATACAGTGGAACCTCTTCATAATTAACTTTGTTTAAATAACGAGGTACCTATTAAAGGTGCTATAAAGGCATCAGGACAATGGGCCACTTGAAATTTAATTTGTCGGTGATCGGTTAGTTCTGCTTGCAAATTCAGTAATAATAATAATAATTGACTGGATAGTGAAAGGAAATAATTAGAATATCTCCAGTGGCAAATGGCAACAATCAATGGGTCCACAGGTGCAAAACGGTTCATCTGGTTACTGGTAGTCTAAGTCTTTTTAGCCCAGACTAAAGTTGCGCCACTGATGAGAATTCAGGCCAATGGGCCCAAGGTGCTTGTTATATAGAGGTTTCACTGTACACTAGTACAAGATGGGTCAAACATAAACGTGCAAACAATCATAAAAGACACTACAAATTAACAATGATTGAGAAACAAGATTTACATTGTACGTCCATTCTATTTATTCTTACAATGAAATTGTGATATTTTGATGATTACATTGTGGAATCAACAGGTCATAAGGGTACATGAATGTCCATGTAGTGGTGTCTGTCATACAGCTAAAACACTACACAAATCCATGACTATTTTAAAATCTGTATGCTACACATATGGACAAATAAATTAGGCACATATTGGAGATCTGCATGTATTGGGCTGATATGATAATATTAATATTAACTGGGTCTAAACAAAGGAAAGAGAAAGGGTTTATTGTTTGGGTGCACAAGGGATTTCAAAAAACAATTACATTTCATGATTGCTGTATGTTCTACAGTAGAAATAGCCAAGCTGTCATTTTGACTGTTTTAGGCAACAGAATGTATGGATTCAATGCACTTGGTGGCTTCTGACATTTTTTACATGGCTTCTTTTCTGAGACACGAGAGTTTAATTAAGTAAGGTACACCAAACAATAGACACATTTTTCTGACAAAATAATGGAATATTTTGGGCCATAATAAGATGTATAGGCAGGAGTCATGAGAGTGCTGTTAGACAACGTGGTTAATTAAGTACTCGACAGAACACTATTTTGACAAAGTTTCTGAGTTTGATTCAAGCCACAGAAATAGGAGATGAAATTACCAATTATTTTCTTTTCCACATGAAAAGGTTAGTTGGTCCTTGAAGAATATTACAATTTATATTTAGAATACAAACCAAAATACCCTGTATGAATGAATGTATTTGATATCAGTGATATAGTCAATGGGCATAACGCAAACAATTAGAAGATGCTTTTACAAGGATTTTGCTTAGAGATGAATACTAAATTATCATTTATAAGCTTTCTATTGCACAGAGTATCCATTAAACTGAGTACAACGGTAGTGACAATATTCAGCTCAACTTCCCAAGGAAAAGCATAGTAAATGCACATTCTTATAAATGCATTCAGCCCAATGTATCTTGGTCCTTGGAACCAAGACGTTCGACTACAACGCCGATTTCTCCCTCATGATTTCTGCCCTACATCTTATTACAGACTAACGAAGCAAGTCCACTGCACACTACACAATTTTGTACTTGTACGACTGCACGACTAGATGTTTTACGTGGGTATTAATGGATGTTTGACCTCATGACTGGCATTTGCCGTTGTGACAACTAGGACATGGTGTCACCATGACTGCTAGCGAGCAGGCCAACTGGAAACCACTCCATGGCAGAGCCGATCATGAGGATTTGATAAGCATACACGTACAAGTCGGATTTTAAAGACCTGTCACGAATGTAACCCAGGCAGTCGTGCAACTAGCTAAGTCATGGAGTATGCAGTGGCCTTGAGGGAATTGCAAGAAAAGCTTTCAACTCTATTCGTAGATGGCGCTGAAGGTTGGCAGCTTCCAGTCGATGAGTTCGGCCGACTTGAACCACAGACCGATCTCCTTGGTGGCAGACTCGACGCTGTCTGAGCCGTGGATGATGTTGCGTCCCATGTCGATGGAGAAGTCGCCGCGGATCGAGCCAGGCTTTGACGCCAGCTGTATTGGGGAAAGTTTGTGTGAAGGGTAGGGGTGGGGAGGACAGGGTAGGGGTGGGGAGGACAGGAGAGGGGAAGGGGGCAGGACAGGGGGCAGGATATAATGAGAGGGTGGTACAGAGAAAACCATTATGAATTAGTGTCCTTCAAGGCTGTAATGAAATCGGGGGGTAATATAAGCTAGTTTTCAAGCCTGCTAGCAGAACAAAAACTTCGGAAAATTGAATTTCGAGTACCAAATGACCAAACCCCAAATTAAAGTTGTTTACTTGCTAAATTAAATTTTAAATGATTCTAGTCGGAGAAAATGTTTATCCCGTTTTTTTTCTAAAACACGAGTCTTACACTTGATAACAAAATAACGAGGTACAAAAATAGCACGTCAATATCTTAGTAGGCAAATCAGTCCTTTAATACAAAATTAAGTGTAGAAACTTGTTCAGATTTGGATTGGCTTCTAGTGATACAAAAAGTATCAGCATATATCGATCAGATGGGGAAAAAAGATACAAAGTACAACAATTATAACCCCTTCCCCTATCTCCCCCCCCCCCAAAAAAAAACGCACACAACGACAACTACAAACAAACTAGATGGATCTTCGACTGTGCGCAGTCGAAAATGATGCCTACGCCATTACGTGATTTATAACAAGCCCAAATTAACATGCACTGAATTCATTCTTCAACTCGATTTCGATAGTAAAAATGACAAGATACAAATACAATGTAGACAGTTTGATGGTTATTTGTCAACTGGTTTTTGAGATATTGCAATTACATGTATAAGATATTTTGGCATGAGTCATGTGAGCTTGACCTTTGACCTCATGACCCCAAAATCTGATGGCAACAATGGCTTCCTGGGATACATTCAGGTACCAAGTTTGATTGAAAAATGACATTCAGTTCTTGAGATTTTGCCATTTACAAGCTAATTTAGCATATATATTGTGCCATGCGACCTTTGACCTCATGACCCCAAAATCTAAGCAGTTTATTGGCGCCCTAAGGTACATACTTGGACTAAGTTTGGTGAGAATCCGTCAATCGGTTCTTGAGATAACGCGATCACAAGCTATTTTGCATATATAATGAGCCCATGACCTTTGAACTTTGACCTCATGACCCCAAAATCTAATCAGTTCATTGACGCCCCAAGAAACATACTTGGACTAAGTTTGGTGAGAATTCGCCAATCGGTTATTGAAATAACGCGATCACGAGCTATTTTTGCATATATGAGCCCTGGGACCTTTGACCTTTGACCTCCTGACCCCAAAATCTAATCAGTTCATTCGCGCCTCAAGATACATACTTGGACTAAGTTTGGTGAGAATCCGCCAATCGGTTATTGAAATAACGCGATCACAAGCTATTTTTGCATATATAATGAGCCCATGACCTTTGACCTCATGACCCCAAAATCTAATCAGTTCATTGACACCCCAAGAAACATACTTGGACTAAGTTTGGTGAGAATTCGCCAATCGGTTATTGAAATAACGCGATCACAAGCTATTTTTGCATATATAATGAGCCCATGACCTTTGAACTTTGACCTCATGACCCCAAAATCTAATCAGTTCATTGACGCCCCAAGAAACATACTTGGACTAAGTTTGGTGAGAATTCGCCTATCGGTTATTGAAATAACGCGATCACGAGCTATTTTTGCATATATGAGCCCTGGGACCTTTGACCTTTGACCTCCTGACCCCAAAATCTAATCAGTTCATTCGCGCCTCAAGATACATACCTGGACTAAGTTTGGTGAGAATCCGCCAATCGGTTATTGAGATAACGCGATCACAAGTTATTTTTGCATATATAATGATCCCCGTGACCTTTGACCTCATGACCCCAAAATCTAATCAGTTCATTGACACCCCAAGAAACATACTTGGACTAAGTTTGGTGAGAATTCGCCAATCGGTTATTGAAATAACGCGATCACAAGCTATTTTTGCATATATAATGAGCCCATGACCTTTGAACTTTGACCTCATGACCCCAAAATCTAATCAGTTCATTGACGCCCCAAGAAACATACTTGGACTAAGTTTGGTGAGAATTCGCCAATCGGTTATTGAAATAACGCGATCACAAGCTATTTTTGCATATATATAATGAGCCCCATGACCTTTGAACTTTGACCTCATGACCCCAAAATCTAATCAGTTCATTGGCACCCCAGGATACATACATGAACCAAGTTTGGTGAGAATCCGTCCATCCGTTCTTGAGATAACGCGATCTAATCGGTTCTTGAGATAACGCGATCACGAGAACGGGACGTACGGACGGACGGACAACCCCAAAACATAATATTAATGCCTCCAGCTACTTCGTTGCGGAGGCATAAAAACACTGGTCATGTTTTTCATCTTACCGGATTGGTCTCTCCCAGCATCTGACGTCCTTGCTTGACGACATCCTTGCCTTCCCAAACCTGAGCAATGGGGAAAAGAAAACATATATCAGTATATATAATTTTTGTACTTCTTTTTAATAAATATCAAAATGATTTATGACAACAATTTTTGCTTGTACGCACAACTAGTTGAACTAGGCCCATTTTCTAGAGAAAGGTTATACTCAAAAGTGCAACAATAGATATGACATGTCCGTCTAAACAACGCTTCATAGCCACCACTGACTTTTACAATCATGGATAGGCTTTCGTCTAGAGCATTCACTCTGTGCATTCATGTTCAACATGGCAGATGGTTGTTACATGGTATATCTTTCGTTCAGTCCCTGCCTCCCAGATGTTCAAGTTCTGGGGGCAAGAGCTCGCCCATGACGCACGCAGGACCAGCCCTGATTCCACTGATCTCTAGGTATGCTTGAATAGACCTTTATGTCAGTTGAATGAGTAAGGAACATGTGTGTGCTCTGCTATGCTCTTTTGAGTGATATGTTACTCTAGTATATTGATGTCAATGAATTAGAGCCAATGATCCTAATTACAGTCAAACCCGTCTTAGCAGCCACCTGTCTATTGCAGCCAACCTGCCTATTGCAGCCACCAAAAGAAATCCCCTGTGAAGAAATAATGTAATGGATCTTGTCTACAGTGGTCACTTTGCTAGATTCCCTCAGGTGGTCACTATACACAAGTTTGACTGTACCTTGACTACAAAATAATGTTAAGGAACCTGTCTACAGGGGTCACTTTGCTTGATTCCCTCAGGTGGTCACTATACACAAGTTTGACTGTACCTTGGTGATAGGGCTGGGCCAGGTTTAAAGGGACTTTGTAACACAAATGTCCAAATCCTCAAAATCCAATTGGAATTCTAGCAGTTCCCTCATACCTTTGTTGTATTTGTATTAACCCTGTACAAAGTGACTGCAATGAGTTAGTGAATATCACTTTGCATTTTTGCTCATTACTCGGCCATATTATTATAACGTCCATTTAACTTGAAATTTTCACACAACACCCAGTGGTCATATCAGATAACAATAATATACATTGTATCGACCACTCGTCACTTTTTGCACATGTCACCAAAGTTACTAGATCCCTTTAAAGCCCCTCAGCCCTGTGGACTCACCATAGCGAAGACGGGTCCGCTGCCGATGAACTTGATGAGCCCTGGGTAGAATGGCTTGCCCTTCAGGTCTCCATAGTGCTGCTCCAGGAGCTCCTCAGAAGCCTACGGGTGAACAATGATTGAATAGAAGAAGATAAATACGTATGTACTTCATACACAAAATGAAGGATTACATTATTTGCACTTTTAAGTGAAAAAATGTGCCAAGAAAAAACATACAATACAATATCTGATAGTATCCTATCATAGTGCTATTGCAGCAGTTCCTCAGAAGCCTGCAAGTAAGCAATAATAGAATAAGAAAGAACATGAATACTACCTGTGAATGATATCAAAATGTAAAGGAACAAGCCAAACTTTGTTTTCATCTTGCCCATTAGAGCATAAAATAGCTGAACAAAATTTTACTTGCCCAAACAGAAAACGCAATGTAATAAAAAAAAACTTGTGATAGAAGCTCAATCTGCTAGCCAAATTTGTCTCTTGTCACAAGATGAGATTTACATACTGTAATGGGAATAACATTTTCTCTTGTAGTTGGAAAAAAAATGCTAGTTGCCCATACAGCATATGGGCAACCAAAATAGACCATTTACTTTCCCCAGGCAATATTTCATTTCATTTCAATTTATTCAGCATTTCCATAAAAACATACATATAAAATACAAACAATTAATAGGAATACTATACAAACAATAAACAATGAAAATGCAAAGAGATGCAGCAGAAAGGCAGAGCCTTATATAAAAGCTGCATCCTTCAGAAAACTATCACCTCAGTAAATACATAAAAAATGATAACACGATAATTGCCCTGTCATACTCAAATTCACAACACACACACACACACACACATATACACATATGCCTGTAAACAGTATTATTGCAAGTGCCCTGATATAAAGGTTCTTTAATATTTAGCTTGTTATTTAACGTTAGTTAACTTATGAAATAGTATGCTGAACGTTCCCTTTCTTTCTATAGAGACATGTAATATGGCAATGGCATTATCATCATTATTATTCCTTTGCCTAGTTCTCTCTAAGGGAAGTACATGTATGTGTAATAACAAATGTCAACAGCCTGAACTACATGTATCTTTGCACTTCATTTACAAATGTGGCTCCTTCTGATGTGAGTTACATGTAAGTCATGCTGTCCATCCATGTTCAAAATTGAACTTACCAGAAGCGCAAATCTAATTTAAAAAGGGGCAGCAATATTAATAGGGAGTTGGATCTCTCATTCCAACTTGGAATGAGAGATATGAGAGAGTAAAATTAATTATCCATGATTGTCAGGGGAAGCTGTACAACTTTGCAGAGCTGTTTTTGTAAGACTCTGCTATTGTGCACATTCATGCAATTAAGTCTCGTTACCATAGTTACCAACCAATCATGTACGCAAATTGTAATAATGGGACAAAAACCCTGTGTATTATCTATATTATAATAAGAGGACGGGGTTGGTGTCCGTGTGTTGCTGTCTATCACGGTAGTTTTCGCGTATATTTTTAGCTGGGCGATGGATCTGACGTTTGTACGCAAGCTGTGCGATATCCTTTTTAACTATATTTCGCGATATATCAGAAAATTTCGCTGGTCCACTTAGTGCTGTAACCGATCATCGGATCGGCATGCCGATCACGATCCGATCATACATGATCGGACCGTTTTTGCCGATTTCCGATCATGCAGAAAAAATCGGAAGATCGGATCGGCAAAAAAAAAAAAAAAAAAAAAATCCGTTTTTTTTTTCTTTGGAAAATGATCCCAAAAAACATATTTTGGGAATATAAATGAATACCAAAGCAACATATATCCATATTAATAAGCCCAAGGTAATCTTGTATGGGTATGCTTTCATTTAAAACTGATTACCTCTCCTTTTACAAAATTATTCGCGCCGATTTTGAGCTTAGTCCCATGTGTTTCTGAAAGGTTACGCCAAATTAATCACATGGGACTAAGCTCAAAATCGGCGTGAGTAATTTTGTAAAAGAAGAGGTAATCAGTTTGAAATGAAAGCATACCCGTACAAGATTACCTTAGGCTTATTAATATGGATATATGTTGCTTTGGTATTCATTTATATTCCCAAATTGTGTTTTTTGGGGATCATTTTCCAAAGAAAAATTTTTTATTTTTTTTTTTTAATAGCCGATCATCCGATCCCGATCATCGATCCGATTTCGAAGATCGATAAAATTTTGCCGATCCGATCAAACGATCCGATCATCAAGGTCAGTTACAGCACTAGGTCCACTAAACGGGAGGGACGGGATCTGTTTTGCATTGGTATATAGTACTGCGTACAGACATGCTGGGTACAGCCAGGTTCTGTGGCGGAATTATACATCGCATTGATGTCTTACATGCTTAGACAATCTACGATAACGGTACATTCCAAAAGCGAAAGCGACCGTCGGGAGGGGAATTTGCATAGACTATATACAGAGTAGCGGAATATTGTAGGTCCGGCATCTGTGCATTGTCAACGCACAATCTACTACATTGTACACACATTCGTGTGATTGTACATGTCCGTATATGCATGACTGAATTTGATCGGTGATTTTTGTTCACATTTTCAACACGATATTCGCAAAATTGGCAAAACAGGGTATACGGCTACCAAAATAGGTTTCTCTGTCACTGGTTTAATTTTCTGAATAAAGGCTAATTGTAAATGTTTACTCGAAGTGCATACTTTGTTGTACTCAAGTATAAAAAATGTGTGCTTTTTGTAAATAATGTGTAAACAAGAAGAGCAAGGAATAAGGGTTATTGATCTACTTGACAACGATTTAATTAATACTGTTTATTGTTTGACATGTGATCGCTGGCAGCATACCTAGGGTTTTTACAAGGGGGGGTGGGGTCGGGGGGGTTATTGCGTCAACCAAAAATACAACATACAACATTATCTTACTCAAAGATCTGGTGACGGGTAATTTGCTAGTTATTATTAAATTAGAGCTCTACAAACCTATCATGCACTAATGCAAGGTACTTTTTATACATCTATAGAAAAAACATACTGATGATACTAAATTCATGAATGGTAATAACGTAATAGGCATTCAAGCCACGTTTTAATCTTCAAACAAAAGAAAGGCCCTATGTTGACAAAATCAGTGCCCTTTGCAACATTTCACTTTTGACTTTGCCCTACATTTGGATGCAATGCACATTCCATGATTAAATACTCATAGAAAATGTTTTATCAATGTAAAGGGGATAATTCTCGCTTTCCAATGATACCAAATGTATCAATGGTAATAACCTAATAGAAAAGTTATTAATGCGCAAACCTCGATTGCGGAACTTTTTGTGCGAAGTATAGATGTAGAATAAAAAGAATACTCTCTTTTTTTTATTTCACCATACAGGTACATGACTTTATAGGAGCAAAAAAACAAAACAAACAATACACAATTTCTTTTTTTTTTGTTTACTACTTCCTCCTCTTGTTTAAATTGTTTATGATGTAAAACTACAAAGTAAATTCATATTGTTTATTGATTATTCTTGAGAATATTTTTCTTTTTCAATCTTCATTATAGATTTATACCTTTCCCTAGATCCCTATTCTAGTTCTTGATCTAATCCCAAATATTATAATTGTCCTTCAATCAATATGCATTTTTTCCCTTTCCAATCTCTTTCACTAAATTATAACTATGTCTGAGAATTGTGAATATATTTTACAAATGAACAAAACAAACAAAAGACATGAATAGCCCTCGTAAACATTTTCATATGAAAAAATATTATTTTTTACAGTTTCAAAGCATGCATTGTTTAAATATTTATGAGAAAACAACAATCATTGACTTATCAAGACAAGATCTTCTCATGGAAATGATAGTTGTTGTGGCAGCATGAAGATGAAATTATTCCCTCTAAAACAAAGTTAAAGTCAATGGCAATGGTCTTAACTTTAATTTATCAAAGTATTTGTATTCATTCACTAAGGTCAAGGTCTAAGACTAAGCCCCATAATCTGGAAAGCCCAAGGCCAAGTAAAGAAGTCCAATGATAGAACAAGTCAAAAACATGACATGCATGAGAAAGTGAAAAATTATCTGAACTGAAGAGTTCATTCAAAACACTCCCAAAATTATAAAATCAACCCAGCAATAATTCTGACATTTTTGACATTATCACTATCAGAATCAGTTATCACCTGATCACATCAGTCATCATGCATTCTCAATCACCACTTAGGCAAATGCAAATAACACGATTAGCAGACGAGGTAGAATATAAGCCCTGGTGATAAATGGCAATATCTTTGAAGACGTTCCCGCGACTTGGCATGCATGATTAAAAGAAACGAAGCGCTATACAAATTGCATAGAGTGTAGAGTATGGGTTCTTTCAGTCATGCATACCAAGTCGTGGGCATGTCGAAGAGAATGCCATACGATAATAAATTATATAAATATTAAAGAAAGTCGCTCTACGGCTCTAGTCTAGTCTAGAAAAGCGGACCAACCACGCGCGATGACCTACCACAATTGAGTATTGACCACACACCACACCAATTCAGCAAAAAACATTTCCACCTAAAAAAGTGCAGGATTGCCCAGACCAGGCCAGGTATCACCATTCATTCCAAACCTCCCCTACCTGCCTACCATGCCAATGCAAATGGGCCTACCCACCGGGGCCAGCGCCAGCGCCAGCTGGGCCTGGGTCACCGGCGGCGTGGCACGCATGGCATGGACCCAATGCCCATTCCAGTCACACCATTTTTTTTTTTACCTGCATGAATTTGCTGGCGACCATCTTGTAACCTCTCTGCTCAAACCGCTTGACAATATCCCCGATTAGGCCCCTGGCCACACCATCGGGCTTCACCATGATGAAGGTACGCTCGGCAGACATGGTTGTTACTTCGGAGAGGGCGGAAAACAGACTAAGCAGAGTACAGACCATTCGGAAAACCTGCAACATAAGCAGCATGAGAAGCCGGAAGAGACAGAGAGAGGTTTCTACATAGAGTACAATGCATCCGGCTGAATAGAAATCGAATCAAAGGTAATCATGCATGCGCAATGCACGTACTACACAATGCAAATATGCATGCTGTGCATGTGCAGCAAGCCCTTTAATTTTGCCCACGTGTGTGAATGTGCGCCTGCGCAGTACACGTGTCTCGTATTCTTAGTTAAAGACTCCACGAATATTAGTTCAAGTCCTCAAAGAAGTACATGAATGTAAGATGACTCTGACTTCTATTTCTAATAAGCTCAATTTGAGCATCACCAAAGACACTACAAGGGGAAGACTGGACACTTCGGGGATTTTGTGTAACGCTGAATTTCGTACATGGGGAAGGGCGCCCCTAGCGTTGGGTAGGTTAACTTCTTGTTGTTTTCGCGCGTAGCCATTGAAAACACAATAGGGATGGTAGTGAAGTATCAAATTCCTTCTTATTTTCAAAATGTACGTACACCAAATATTAAAAGGAGTTTGTTTCTAAGTTTGTCTGTTTACAGGTGAAAATTTCCAAGAAATATTTAATAGTAGACATGCAGAATCAACATTCACGTACAAGTTTCGTTGCTTGCTGTTAAAAAAGAACTCATGTACATCATCAGGATTGTTACTGTTACCTGTGTCATGGTTTGAAATCAAAATAGTAACATTTATTTGAATACCGCTTTTCTCTTTATATGAAGAAGTGTTGTTAACAAGAGTGTCACATCCGAAACACAAGCATTTTGTTAACTGTCATATCGGAAATGCGATGCCTCAACAAATCCAAGTCAAGTTAAAGTCATACATGAAATCTGGTTCCTCTTTTTACTTTCTTCTCCAAATTCGCAGATTAAAACATAATGTTCACTTCTCATTTTCTATGCAAAAAACTACAGAAAAAAAAGAAAAAAGATATGCAGGATCATCTTTGTTGACAAATTTGCTAAAATAGCAGAAATATCAACAACAAAAGTGTGCCTTATATGTCTGCATATATTTCAAGTTCATACTTCTAGTAATCTAAATCCTGATATCCACATGGACAGGAGTTAATTTCATTAATTTTTTGTCCCTAGTTTGATTTATAACATTTCATTCACCATGGATACATAAATATTAAATATGAAATGTTATGTGAAAATGTTATAAATCAAACTAGGGACAAAAAAATAATGAAACTAACTCCTGTCCATGTGGATATCAGGATTTAGATTACTAGAAGTATGAACTTGAAATATATGCAGACATAAGGCACACTTGTTTTTTGATATTTCTGCTATTTTAGCAAATTTGTCAACAAAGATGAAAATTTTCAAATCCTGCATATCTTTTTTTTTCTTCTTTTTTTCTGTAGTTTTTTGCATAGAAAATGAGAAGTGAATATTATGTTTTAATCTGCGAATTTGGAGAAGAAAGTAAAAAGAGGAACCAGATTTACTGCATGACTTTAACTTGACTTGGATTTTTTGAGGCATCGCATTTCCGATATGACAACTAGTTAACAAAATGCTTGTGTTTCGGATGTGACACTCTTGTTAACAACAATTCTTCATATAAAGAGAAAAGAGGTATTCAAATAAATGTTACTATTTTGATTTCAAACCATGACACAGGTAACAGTAACAATCCTGATGATGTACATGAGTTCTTTTTTAACAGCAAGCAAAGAAACTTGTACGTGAATGTTGATTCTGCATGTCTACTATTAAATATTTCTTGGAAATTTTCACCTGTAAACAGACAAACTTAGAAACAAACTCCTTTTAATATTTGGTGTACGTACATTTTGAGATAAAAAAGCAAAAATAAGAAGGAATTTGATACTTCACTACCAGTTCCCTATTGTGTTTTCAATGGCTACGCGCGAAAACAACAAGAAGTTAACCTACCCAACGCTAGGGGCGCCCTTCCCCATGTACGAAATTCAGCGTTTCATTGATCGCTGTACAAAACCGGCGCAGTGTCCAGTCTTCCCCTTGTAGTGTCTTTGGCATCACTCAGAATGTATAGGGCAGGACGATTGATTATACCAGCTGCAGATGATTATGCAGTACGCGTACGTTTGAACGCTCTTGTGACCGTTTTATGGAAGTTATCCGTTAGGTTAGTGAGTTGAGTTCCATTCTCTTGCAGGGGCGTCGATCCTGGGGGGGGGGGGGGGGGGGGGGGGGCAGGGGGGGCGGTCGCCCCCAATGAAAATATTGGGGGGCGAACATATCATTTCGCCCCCCCCCCCCCAATAATTCCGAAAATGAGGAAGAACAAAATCGAGTGATATAATGCCAAAGAGGGGAAAGACACATTTATCAATAATTAATCTTCAAAATAACCGCTTTTCGTTTGAAAAGGACTGTAAATCTCTTTTTTGCCGCATACAGTTTCTAATATTGCAAGTTTCATTTTGGTTGCGGTAACTCACCTTTCGAAATGTGTTGGGCAGTGTAATTTCTCAAACGCACACCTCAAACGAAGTTTATTAAACCCTCATCTATAGATAGCACACCGTCACAGAAAATAAAATAATCTGAAATATATCTTTCAGTCAATTCGGTCCATATGCGCTGAACGCAAATCAAATTGGAATATCATGTCCCCCCACATTTGAAAGTGGAGGAGATAGTCCTCCTCCCTTTGTCATTATGTATGTTTGGTTCCATACTTATATCCCACTTATATACTTCATATACGTGAAATTTCTGTCTCAGGTGTGCACCAAATCGCACAATTTCACGCCCAAAAATACAAAAGCTCCCTACTGTGGGAGGGGGACACCCCCTCCCACACCCTCCCCCGCTCGGTCGCTTCGCTTCCTCGCAATGTCTCTCCTCAACTTTTGAGAAGTTGTTGACGCCCTTGCTTAGTTTCATGGGAGCCCAATGCCCTAGACTATATCGATGGCTCTATAGTATACAGGATTACGTGGATCCATCTCATGCAAGGCTCAATCTTTTCCTCGCTATGCCCTTTAAAAATACGTTACGAGTAGGTTCTCTATTTTAAAAGCTATCTAAAAGCTTCCGGGGGCTCCGCCCCCTGGACCCCCATTATTGTCCCCAAATGTGGGTACCCCCCAAAGTCAGGTCTTCGAGCCATCAAGACACTTTCAATGAGCGCATAATAAAACTTCCGGGCATGCCAATGTGGGGCTTTTAGCTCTCTCAGTGGTCACTCTGGAAAAAATTTAAAAAAATCAAATTTCGCCCCCCCCCCCACCCCCCAATCGCAAAAACGGATCGACGCCCCTGTTCTCTTGCATATATTTTCGGGAAGAAGGAGTTGTAAGTTGAGTTCGACTGTGAAATGATGAGCTGGTTAGGTTTGGAGCTCCTTGTAGACATTCATGCACGTTCTATCGGGAGGGGTATACTTCAAGAAAATCACTGATGTTCAAGCCCATATTTCAAATAATTATATTTTAGTGATGGATAGCTTAATTCATTACATCTAGTAATGGGTTGATTACTTTGTTGCGGGGGTGGGTTGGATTGGATAAGTTGATAAAATTCAAAAAACATTACCAGAAAGAAAGTTATCAGGGTAAGCATAATGCGATGCGGCATGCTCATCTTGGCACTTCCTACATTTCCTGTTGTTCTAAAGTCGGCATCTTCTCTATCCAATAGGTACCTAACGATCATTTTTTGCATTTTATTTTGATTGTTAGGCAACTTCCTTTTTTTATGTTTGAATTATTCTTTACAAGTGTAAACAGTTTGCCGATCGAGGGGTTAATGCTATGTCTAATGTCCTTATATAATGATATGATATATAGTATGAGCCACATATTTTTGTTTTAATAGAATCCTTTAATCGGTTTTGTTTCTCTCAGTTCAACCCGCTTGTCAATGAGAGTATTTTGTTATGTCCACGTTGCATTTTGTGCATGAACCAGCTGCGAGCGGACACTGCGGTCAACATCCCTCACCAGGGTGGCCCCAAAAAAATGGAACGGGCATGCACTTCCCAAAATATAGTAATAAAATTATTATATCCATCGGATAGGGTGTCTTTTCCAATGAAAAAATTGAATCAAGAAACAGTCATTTGGTCGTGTAGTTTTGTTTTAGGGCGCTGTGAGTGACACATGTCAGGTTCCCATTTTTGTCAATTTTTACCACGGTCAGTTCTGATAAATCGCACTTACTGCCCGTCAAAGTATCGAACAATTAACTATGCCCATTCTCTCGCACGCAGCTGAATGCACGGCGCGCGTGTTGCTCGTTGTTCGATGCTATGACGGCAGTAAGTGCGATTATCAGACACTGACTTGGTAAAAATTGACAAAAATGGAACCTGACATGGTGTCACTCACAGCGCCCTAATAACAACAACTACACGACCAAAATGACTGTTCTTGATTCATTTTTTTTATTGGAAAATACACCCCTATCCGATGGACATAATCATGTTGTTACTATATTTTGGAAAGTGCCCCGTTCCGTTTTGGGGGGCCAGCCTGTATAGGGCAACCGTGATGAACTTAACTTTTGTGAACCCTGGCCCACACAACATATAGCACATGCATCTTCTCTCTATTATTTTATCCATTCACAGTTGTAATCTGCATTCATAAATATAAGTAGTATTTATGTAAATATTTGTTTTGTAGTGTGCACTGTACTATGCTTTTTGGTCGAATAAATAACAATAATGATCATCTTGTTCTACATCGATAAGTCTGTGACTGCATGCACTCCACACCTTGAGAAGATCGGGAGATGTTTTGCATACAGTAACTTACTGTGCTAATACGGGGTGCGTAGCTATAGGATTGTTTTATGATGCACAGGTTTCACCCGAGAAGCAACAAAAAGAGTCCTCTGCAGTGCTACTCGTTTTGATGGCCTGAAATCATAATTTCAGTTGGCAATCAAAGTTGGTCCGAAAATTGTTGTTTCACCATGAGCATTACATGATATTTTCTAAAATGATTATACTCTTTTAAATAATTACATGTTTTTAGGCTGATATCTGAATAATCTGTTG
>JBAMJV010004728.1:0-92972 GCA_037951105.1 Echinarachnius parma
TTGAGAACACTACGCAAAGGAAATTTGTTCTGAAATGGATGACTAATTATAACGAAACTGACTGATAATTAGCCTAAGTTGACTGAGATAACATGCATCAAAAAGTTTAGGGGCGCACTAATAAAATGACCACACTTATGTACCATAATATCGCTGAATTATTCAACCCTATCCCTAATAACATTCACCATAATGTGTGAAAGGCTTCAGAAAGTAATATATATAAAACATGATATCACTTTCACACAAGTCATGACCAACAAAATTGAATTACTTCATAATTTTAGGGGGAAAATGTGTGCATTTGCAGCATCGATATAATATTATCGCTGTTATAACTTTAGCATACTTGACAAACGATTGATGTGAAACGAGAGAACAATGTATTTAAAGGGGATAGAGAAGGTATTGGCAAGTGCCATATGCCCCCACCCCCCCCCCCCCCCCCCCACACACACACACACACACACAGACATACACACACAATGCACCTCATGTCATCTAGACGTATAACCAGGATTTTTTCGACTGCCTGCTCATTTTCCCTTCAAATGTAAGTTTTGCGAGTCGTCTCCTATCTTATGCCCAACTCGTAAAGAGAAAGTCGTGCACGTGTATGTATCACAGGGGGATGGGGGATATATCCCCCCAGCTAATTCAAAAGCCAATTAACTAAAGAATAGTTAACTCAATATATTTACATATAGACAACATCTTTATATCTGGATATTAAAAATCCCAAAGCTTCCGGGGGCTCCGCCCCCTGGACCCCCAATAAACTTACCAATGTGGGTATCCCATGACTGATGCTATTCAGGGTTCCATCAGAATGCTTGCAATATAATGTATCTTTTCAGGCTAAAGTTCATATTGGACAAAGCCCAGCTCATAACATGATGCTTGCAATGTGCACTTAATAATCTTCCAATTTCTAAACAGCTGAATTCAAAAGCTTTGCCCCCCCCCCCCCCCCCCCCCCCCCCTCAGCCATAAAAACCCGGGCACGCTGCTGGGTTGTCGCTTCGCTCCCTCGTCAGAGATGGTCAAAAGACGAATCATCCCCCCAATGGCGAGAAGAAATCGACGCCCTTGATGTACATTATCAGCAGACATAATGATATTAAGTATCTCCTCCCACCATATTCTTACCAATCCCATGACCATGTGGGATTTGGACGACCAGGTTCTAAAGCATATCATTGGAATAACCCTAGTTAAAAACAGTTCACATACGGTAAAGGTTTTACGAGGTTTTACTGTGCACTTATATTTCTTGTAAGTTTCTGTTATGTTAAGATGAAATTAGAATTATTAGATAAGTCGTTGTGCAAGCGCAGATTAAAGCAGGACGCTGCTACGCGGACCGAGATAGGACGAATAGGACGAATACGGCTCTGGGCGGAAACCTTGGACGGAACGCCGGGACCATGAAGTGATTGAAGTCTATTAATATCCGGACAGTGCCCTTAGAGTTCTTCTTCTGAATCCGAAGAGGAATCACCATCTCCCTGTTCTAGACTCTCATGTATGACGATTTTCAGTTCCTCCATAATTTTTTTGAGATAATCCACCTCTTCCTTGTCCTCGCGCTCCAGGCTCTTGACAACCACGAGGTCAGTGAACATCACCCTGGCCATCATCAGCATCGCCCGAGCACGGGCAAACAGACCAGCCTGCACAAACGAAAGTAGTACGAAGGAACCAAATTGGGCCAAAGATTGTATGACTTGCACAATGAACATGAATATGGAGAAATATGATAAACAAAACAATAAGAATGTAATATTGTTTTTATTAAATAGGCGTATGCACCACATGAACGTTGGGAAATAATGTACTACCAGAGGTATCATTAATAAAATGCCGCAACAAATTATGCAGTTGCAGAAGTGTTGAAGGTTATATGTATTGTAATGATCATGAGTAGATCATTCACAGTTCTTCGACTACGGTATTGGAACAGTTGCCTGCAATGGTTTCGAACGTTTAACATTCAGGCAGGATTGCCTTGTATATGCATTGTACCCCGGTATGTATAATACTTCTGGTCTATAGTGGCCAGAGCTTTGCTCTTCGCGGGACATCAGCCCGGGTTCGAAACCTAGGTCGCGTCTCTCGGATGGTGGCGATAAAGGGTGGGTAACAGACGTACAACATCATAACGGATTGAACGCGTCTGTAAATACAAAATAACCAACCAACCAATATGGAGGTACAAGTAGGATGTATTCTGGTCTAGTTGCCATGGCAGAGCTTTGCTCTTCAACTACATCAGCCCGGGTTCAAATCCTAGGTCGCGTCTCTCGGATGGTGGCGATAAAAGGTGGTAACATACGTAAATACAAAATAACCAACCAACCAACCAACCAACCAACCAACCAACCATGGCCATGAGCCAGCCGACCAAAGTTTCGACAATACACTGACCTCAAAGTAGTTGCGGACTTTCTTCACCTGGTTCCTGACATTAGTTATCTGCCCGCTAATTCCCCACATGCCATACCCGGTGTTCAGCTGGCTGTTACTGCTATAGAAGTCTTGTAACCTGATAGAAGAGAATAAAGCACCCAAATATAATGGTGTGAATAGATTAGAGTGGACAAGAGCAAGTTATATCCGTTTGAACTTCAATGAACAGTGAGTATTACTTTCGAAATTGCCACTGTCTAGTATTCGTGGTGTCGTTTACAAGCACTTTGTCGCAATGCTTCGTGTACGATATTTTATTATAATATCCCATGATGATAGGGTGCCATATTGCAGAGAAATAACGATTACCCTTATAAATACAAGGGGGGGGGGGGGTTACCTCGCAGCATCATCCTCTCTATCGTCCCACATTGATGATTCTGGCTCTACTCTGTACAGCCTGATGCAGAACTCCGGTGAGATCCGATTCACCAGTAACGTGGTCATAAAAGTGGATGGGATTGGTTTCCCGATGCGGGGTAGCACCAGGGTGTGCTTCTTGAGAACCAGGTGGTTCCTCATCTCGCTCTCGGCCTCGCAAAGAGTCTTCGCATTGTGAGTTATCTCCTCATTTCGCAGCTCGTCCAGCGTTCCGACCCAGATGAAGAACGCGAAGCGGAACACCTTCTCGAGTACGAGGTACGCAAGTCGAGCCATGTCCGAGCGAATGCTGCGAACATCGGGCTCGTAGCCTGCTGTTCGCTTCCGAATCATGATGGCGGAGATGGGTAGTTGTTCGGGGACTTGTTGCGCGAGGACCATATCAATCCGGGGCTGGACAACGGTGCGACTTCGTAAGTACTTCATCTTGGTGTGTTCAAACTCCATCACAACCTGTAGAGTCGATATGATGAAACGTGTGGTATCAAAATGACATTATAACTAGTCAGAAATAAACCGATTCTAAATGTGTTTAATTATATTTGTTTAATTCATACTATACATGTACCACACCCCCTATAGGGTCAGTAGAGCCCGACGCAGTCTCAGTGGAACAACTGATGGAACAAAGATTGATTTATCTGTTTATACATTATTTTATTGTTCATTTTAGGCCTACAATATGATTAGTTTTAAGGCAATGGAATTCAAAAGCAATGACCCAAGTAGTCTTTTTAAATTCTAATTCTGACTATAAAATTATGAGCATTTTGTATAAATGCAAATAATGCAGAATGGCCGTTTATCAGTAAACATGGCGTTATATTTTTGATGGATATCTGAACTAACAGTCACAGGAAACGTACTTTTTAATTTCAAAACATAATTCAATTGAATATGAAAATGTATGTACGGTATGTGAGTAAATTAAATCACACGCTATAATGTTGATTGCTCTAAACTGATAGTGCCAGTGGACGAATGTGGTTGCACGGATTGTGAACTTGAATGCTCGAGTTCGTGACTTGTAATGCCCCTTGAATTAAAGGGGTTTTAAAGTTATAGTTGACTAGTTACTTCCTTGTGACAAAATATACGCAATCAATAATAACACACAATTCTAGCCATTAGTCCATTACCATTAGGTTTTATACAAGAACGCTATTTTCATTTAACTCGCAGAAACCTACAGAACATAGATCGCTATCATTGAACAGGTGTGTTTAACATTTTGTTCGCCACAGACGCTACATATACTTCGCATAATCTTTGAAAATCGGTACATGTCATAATTACTTGTACAATTACCCGTTAAAACGCGAAAATAATTTAAATGGTCATGATAAAAGACAAACAATTGTAAAGACACGACTGTGCAACACAATTAAACTTAGATAAAAACTAAACACATACCTGGTCAAGGGTTTTCCCCTGCCTCTCCAGAAGGTACGTCAGAGTTTCATAGATCCGCCCTTGAATGAACTTGGTTTCCTTGGTCAGTTCCGCCTTGCCCATGTGAATGTCCTGCAGGATGATGCCGTGCAGAGCAGCACACGTATCTTCCAGGACGAGTCGGTTGTACTTGTAGTTGTTCTCGATGTTTGGATATTTCTTGTTTCTTTCCCTCAGCTTGTCATACTGGGAAGCCATCGTTGGGCTAGAGGTTGATAATCCTGTAGAATCAGTCCTCAAGCTTAGGACTAGATTGATACAATGTATTGGACAAAATAAAACTTTGTACCTTTTAATTTGAAAGAAAGATTTATCAATTTGAACTGATTACACTTTATTATTTTGGAATGCTACTGTATACGATGATATATATTTCAGATGTGTATACTATATCCCGGATTAGGAACGATATACATATTTTTCTGGAAATTAGAAGTACAAATGGAATAATTTGTTCACTAACTTTATTTGCACATTTTAACCATTCACACCCCTGAGATACATTTCAAAGTACAAAGCTTGCACACGATTCAATAATATTATAACATGGATCATGGTGACGTAGTTATTATTACACACCGGTGTACAGCCGTGTGTTTGTATAGAAATATTGAGAATAATATATAATAGGCGCATAAATACTTCTTCGTTTACTATATGCTAAGTCAAAGTGTCCCTTTTACCATATTTACGCCATCTCGGATTTGAAAAGGCCTGCGATGCAGACACCATACAAACATATTATTTGAAAGTGTTTTGAAGAACATGCAATGTAGTTGTTTATACAAATGGAAATAGATAGAACCCTCGCACACTTACCAAATAATGTTGTCCACTTTTTTCCCAGCAAACTAGCCGCTAGAGGTTTGAAAAGTGATAGACCTATAATAGTGATATCTCGAAACCCAGAACAAATCCGTCTAAGATATTCAATGTGCAGCTTTTTATAGTTTTCAGTTGACATACATTTCATACGAGGTGTTTGGGCATATGCCTGATCACAGTTCGGATATAATCAATATTACATCCTTTCTTCGCTCGGCCCCTATATATTTTCCTTCTATTTTGTATTGATCGTAAGCACCATGGTGCACGGGATCTTATACAGCCATGCAAGGCATGATGAAGGCCTACCTTATTGTTATAAACTTTACTGACAAGTGCATTATTTCTGTCACTTCTAGTTGTTTATTTCCTCGTGCATGGTATCACTAATTATGGACATAATCAATGTTATTGAGACCACTTTCATTTGTTTTAACTGACCACGGGAAGCTGACATGTTTTTCAACGGTACACATGAAGCGTCATCTGAGCGTCATCTAGCAAAAGTGGGTTACGTAACCACTTTCGTTGAGTCTGCTGCTATGTCAGTGGTTATGTAAACCGCTTATAGGTGACGTTTCATACGGTATGTACTGTGAGAAAACGTGGCAGCCTTCCGTGGTTAGTCAGAACAGATGAAAGTGGGCTAAAAAAACATTGATTATTTCCATTATTAGTGACGCCACGAGAGGAAATATGAAGTGAAAGAATATGCTCTTGTTCAGTAAGCAAAATGACAGAGTTTGGCTTATTTTCAATGTTTAGTTGTCCATGTTATTTATTTATTTATGTATTCATGGTATTTATTTTGAACACGTATGGCAGCAAACAAGCTGAATTGCACGTGCTAAACATTATATTAAAACAAACAATGTAATTCATATAAACGCGAACAAACAATGTAATTTATATAAACGCGAACAATAATTGTGAAATTTATATTTGTTTGTTTTCATTTAAGTTTTGGGTCTAGTAACCAAAACGATATGTTATTACTGTATGCATTATAAACTGTGCATTGAAATCGAGTGATGGTGCATTCCATGGGATTGTAAGGAGTGAAATAACATTATGCATATTATGATCATGAATGGAGGGCGCACTTATGACACAAGAATGATTTAAATAATTACGGTCCACAAAATGTATATGAATGTATGTACATATTTGCTCTTTATATGTCTTTTCACCATCATACCAACATTTGATGCGTATCATGTTGCATATCAATGTCCATTTTCCTGATGAAATTGATTTGTATAATTATATTGATAGTAGAAAATAAAGACTTGAAACATTTTGAAATAATAATGTACATATCAGTGTGCTTCAATTTATGTCGAAATTATGTCTTAACCAACTTTTATTCAAACGATCTTTATTTAAGATCCAGGATATGATACTTTTCATTTCTGTATCGATGTCATTGTACTCTCCTGTTAAAAAGATAAAGTTAAAGTCCTTCCCGTGCCAGTTTTGTCGCATAAGACGGCGCCTATATATCTCCGATTTATTAGCCCTAGGCCACACGTCTATTAAATGTAGCAAAAGCTACAGAAGGGGGCCAGTCCTCTAGTAAATCGTGTGATTAACTTTCCCTTTTCCATTTTATAAATGCCGAGCGCCCGGCTAGAAAGCAGAAGGTACCATTTTTAAAGTCTTTGGTATGGGTTCGAACCCGGGACCTCCCGTGCATGAGGCGGACACTCTAACCGCTAAGACACCATGCTCGGTATCTCTCCTGTATCTGCCTTATTATTCTAGAGACCTCATACTATACTTCTCTTGCAATTATCCTGCATGGTGATACTATTCGTGAAGTCGGCTTGAAACGTATCCTACTTCAAATAAAATAAACTGGTTCAGTCCGTTCTTTGCTTTCAATCACCATACCACTCGCTACACCACTGCAGGTTCATCGTAGGTATATATATGTTCTTACTATTGTTCCTATCTAATACTTATGGAAATAAGTCGAAATGACAATGGAATTACATTTTTAGTAGTAATTTTATTTTTCATAAGAAGTTGATAACAATGGAACAAATGAATATAATTGTTAAATTTTTCATAATATTGCTAATTTTAACAAAAATAGATTCGAAGAATTATATTGAAGAACGCAAAGTTAGACAAGCAAGCCCGTGTAAAGTGACCACCTATACAGGAAACAAAAAAGTGGCCACTGTCGACTGGTTACAACTCTTATATACAAGTTACATAACATTGGTTTCTCTGCAGAGGAGCATTTTGGGTGGCCCATAAAAGCAGATGGGTTGCTATAGACAGGTGGTCACTTATACAGGTTTGACGGTATTAGATTACCGCCTCCGTCTTTGATAATATAAATGTACATGATATATTAGTATGTAGTATACCGTGTAGTTTAAATCTGCATCTCCAGTAATTCATAGTTAAAGGCACCTGGTAACTGTGCTTGGAGTGTCATGGTAAACACGTAAGTTGTACGAGCGAGTCATATATCAGTTGGATTTTATTTATGCTTTTAAAATTAGTCTGTGAATTTATCATGGCAAACATTAGGTTTATGACTCTAAGTTGCGAGCAAATATGAAAATATAGAAAGTAAACTAGAAACACTGGGATTAAACGACATCATACCATATTATCATTTATTTCCACATCTTGATAATTTTCGCCATAGACAGATGTATAATCAGGCCATTGACCCACGAGATCCCTGGTCCACTTAGAAGGTCAATGTTCGACTCAAGTCACAATGATTGAATTAGATTATGATCTGTTCCTAAAAATACACAACACATGTGTGGGTGAGTTTTTTGTGTCTATCCTGAATTGCATAGACAGTCAAAGCTCAATAATTCATCCTCTCATTGGAGATGCATGTGGGATCAAACTAGCTATGTATGCACACTCGTCATCCTCTCATTCGACATGCATGTGGGATCAAGCTAGCTATGTATGCACACTCGTCATCCTCTCATTCGACATGCATGTGGGATCAAGCTAGCTATGTATGCACACTCGTCATCCTCTTATTCGACATGCATGTGGGATCAAGCTAGCTATGTATGCACACTCGTCATCCTCTCATTCGACATGCATATGGGATCAAGCTAGCTATATGTATGCACACTCGTCATCCTCTCATTGGAGATGCATGTGGGATCAAGCTAGCTATGTATGCACACTCGTCATCCTCTCATTCGACATGCATATGGGATCAAGCTAGCTATATGTATGCACACTCGTCATCCTCTCATTGGAGATGCATGTGGGATCAAGCTAGCTATGTATGCACACTCGTCATCCTCTCATTGGAGATGCATGTGGGATCAAGCTAGCTATGTATGCACACTCGTCATCCTCTCATTGGAGATGCATGTGGGATCAAGCTATCTATATGTATGCACACTCGTCATCCTCTCATTGGAGATGCATGTGGGATCAAGCTAGCTATGTATGCACACTCGTCATCCTCTCATTCTACATGCATGTGGGATCAAGCTAGCTATGTATGCACACTCGTCATCCTCTCATTCGACATGCATGTGGGATCAAGCTAGCTATGTATGCACACTCGTCATCCTCTCATTGGAGATGCATGTGGGATCAAGCTAGCTATGTATGCACACTCGTCATCCTCTCATTCTACATGCATGTGGGATCAAGCTAGCTATGTATGCACACTCGTCATCCTCTCATTCGACATGCATGTGGGATCAAGCTAGCTATGACGTATGCACACTCGTCATCCTCTCATTCGACATGCATGTGGGATCAAGCTAGCTATGTATGCACACTCGTCATCCTCTCATTGGAGATGCATGTGGGATCAAGCTAGCTATGTATGCACACTCGTCATCCTCTCATTGGAGATGCATGTGGGATCAAGCTAGCTATGACTGCATTCTTGCAATCTATTTTGGTGCTCAGGGTTAGACATACCTTGCACGTATGGCTATTAATATTTCACACCCGGAATTAAGTTACGTAATTCGTTCTCCCACGATGTTTGCTAATACGTTTTCTATATGCACGTGTACATACTGTTCAAGATTCATGTAAATTAATCAAGGCATCCAAGTAGGCCTATACGTTTGTGAAAACAATCGAAACCCTTATACAAAATATTATGCATATCATATCATAATTCACGATTCAATGGATCACACTAAATTGCTAAATGTAAATACAAATAATAATGTGCTTCGAAACATTCTGGTTTGGGACGCCCAAGCCTTGCTCATAAGCGGATCCCTCCATTTCTATACTTCAAACATAGTATTGGTGATTTTGTTTTGCTTTTATTTTTTTTTTTAATTTCATATACAATAATATGACCACATATATTTTTGGTTGACAAATAAATTACACATGAACTTTACAAGAATATATGTTTTTATATCAACATTAATCATACTGCATTAATGATATACAAGCATGTCTGACACCATAGTTCGAGTGCCATTGGCACGAGACATAAAAAAGAGAAGTTATGACAAAATGATTTGACAAAAATCGTCAACATTGAGAATAGATATCGTCTTCATTTAACAGAGCCTATCTGATCAACAGAATGGTTTAATAATTCAAAACATTTTTTGCTTTGTTATATTGTTTTTTTTTTATAAATATGAATGACTTATGAGTTAACATTATTTGCAGTATTAATTTGATGATATATTGTAATTACGGTTCATTTACATTCATAACAATCGGAACATAGTTTTGGTGTTTCCATATTTCAGTCTACAGTCAACAACGTAGCACGCGAATGTGTATTGTTTAAACTGACTATAATCGACAAATGCTAAACTGATACAAAACGGTTAATAAGTCTTATTCATTATTTTGTCATGAATTAATGTATATAATTAATATAAATAGTTACAGAGTGTGTTACCGATGACCAAGATAATAATAACGCTGTAAGGGCATTCGAGATGATGATCAATCATAGGAGACGCTATATTCATCGAAATTATTATTACTATTAGAGTGTATTTCTATAATAACTATTATTATGAATTTTATCATTATTATTATTATTATTATTATGATGATGATGATGATTATTATGATTATTATTATTTACCTATCACTAGAATGCGCACTTTGTTAGATGTTCTCTATGGCTAGTGATGTACATTATATCTGTGTGCTGATACACAAGAGCAGTTGTCATTTATTGCCCTTATCGCTGCCTGCACTGTCCTCCGAGGTCGATTCCCAATCCCCTGCCCGCAGTCCCTCGTCGATCCTCGCTTTGAGCTCATCAATATGATGCTTCAGATAGTTCGCCTCATCGATCTCATCGCGCTCCAGATTCTTCACCACCACGAGATCTGTGAACATAACTCGAGTCATCATCAGCATGGCACGGGCTCGATCATACAGGCTGGCCTTTTAAGACAATATAAATCAAAGAATAATGTCAACGTTTTCAAATAAGATTTGACCAAACTGTTTGAAAAGAGCTGGATGAGTGTACCAGGTACACTCATCAAATCAGCCTTAACATGCAGAAACTACATCTCGATATTTACCCCATGCATTTTCATTCGTGTCGATTCCCATGTTTCCCTCTGTATACCCAACATAGGCTTGTTTTTTTCTTCTTCTTTCCACAAAATAGCTAGTTACAAATCAAAAAGCCAGTATAAATTTCCCCACCCTGCTCAAGTTGTCGCCGGTGTCAGTTTGTAAACGGTGACAATGTTTTGCAATAAAAAGTTCATAAAACACTGATTTTCGTATAAATATTGATTGTAGAAAAGATGAAATACAATATTTTGTAAGGGGAAACCTTCATATTCAACCTAACGACCCACTCTGGGTCTGTAATTTTGCCCCCTCACAGTTGTGACACCCCCCCCCCCCCCCCCCGGCCCCCTCCCCCATCCCATGCGATCATGATCACCCAAGCTTCATCACTGACGCTGGTAATGTTGCTCCTACTTATTTATGTATTATATGAATTAAGCTCGTTATATTCCTTGCTTACCTCTACATAATCTCGTATCTTTATGAGTTGATTTCTGACGTGTTTTATTTGATCACGGATTCCCCACATTCCAAGACCTGCTTGGAAACTGCTGCTGCCGCTGTAGAATCCGTTCAATCTATATATACAAAGGTGAGAAAAAAGTACAAATGTAAAAAAACATAGTACGTTACAATTCTTTATATTAATATTATCATTAAATTATTATTATCGATTAGTAGAAGTAGTAGTAGTAGAAGTAGTAGTAGTAGTAGTAGTAGTAGTAGTAGTAGTAGTAGTAGTAGTAGTAGTAGTAGAAGTAGTAGTAGTAGTAGTAGTAGTAGTAGTAGTAGTAGTAGTAGTAGTAGTAGTAGTAGTAGTAGTAGTAGTAGTAGTAGTAGTAGTAGTAGTAGTTTTGAATTAATATATACGGGCAATTCCACGAAAAATGTCACCCAAGGATGGAAAAATGAAACTCTTGGGACAGCCTTGTTAACTACTGGATAGTAATGAGGAAGGACCATATTTTGATGACTAAAGGAAAAAAGTTTGAAATTCAATGCAGAATTTTTTTTTTTTTGGCCATTGAAGTTGGGACAAAAATTGTATGTATTACCCCCAAAAATGATGAAATTTGCATCCGTTGTTTGTGAAATAAAATTTAAAAATATGGATCACTTCAGAACAATAATTCTACTTCTAATGTCTTGTTTATGCTTTGTTTTAACATCATAGAAAAGGAAATTGTGTACAAATCTTTACTTTTTGAAAACTGTTATTGGATAAAATCTTGATTCTTACAACATTGATGTGTAATGTCCGTGACGTTTTAGATATAAAAGTTTTTGTAGAAGCAGAAGTCCTAATTCAATTTAATTCAAAATTCATTTGCAAAGCTAGAATGTTATATCATAAAGTATATCAAGAGCATTTACTAAAATATTTGATGGCTTGTCCAGAAAGGCGTCACGGACATTACGTCACGGCTGCGTCACGGACATTACATACACAGTGAAAAGTATACAAAAGCAGAGCAAAAAAATATCAAGCATTATTTTCTTATGTAAATGTCTTACTTTAGCCAAGAAATAAGATAATCTCAAGTAACAGGGGGACTACTACCTTCCTGGTTCAAGTTTTAATAAATTGTATCGTTAATCAGATAGTGAACTTTGAGTCAGTACTCTGAATTATTTATAAAAATAAATTCCTTGCTTAATTTGAACATGCATGTCTCAATAATCAATAAAGACTTGACTATAACTTACTGGGTGGAGAAAGAGATGGTTAAATCTCATATAGTATGATCAAATTGCAAAAATTATACTCTTAGTCCATGATATTCCATGTGTTATGCCCATGATGTACACAACTTTTTTTAGATTTTACAAGTTTTTGGCACGAATCAGCATTGTACCTCATTACAAATTTATAATATTTTTTTAAATAGTTGAACATTTGGTTTACTCCACATTCTGTTGAAAAATTTCAAATTTTACAATAATTTTGGAAAAACTTATTAATATTTAAAAAATAATTTTTTGCTAATTGAAAAAAAAAAAAAATTTCTCAAAACTGTTTGATTACATATCAAATGTACAATTAAAAAAGTGTCATGCACAATGGAGCATTTTTTGCGGGTTATTTCTGAGTTTAGAAAAAGTGGACAAAAGTGTAATGTCCGTGACGCTAAAAATGTAATGTCTGTGACGCAACGTTTTGTTGTCTAGATCACATATGCCTGGCCCGTTTCCCCCAAAACAACTTGGATTCAATTCATCATTGCCTTGTCTATAATTAAATACCTAAATCACCTTTGTGAGGTCTCATAACTCACAGACTTTTGCAAAGATGTATATGGATGCAAAAAGTCATGTCCAAAAGATGTAATGTCCGTGACGGCGCACATTTCGCAGAATTACTCAGTAACGAATAGGATAAATGTTCTGAAACTTTTTTTGCATACTTAACTAGGATATTGTTTTGTAATCAAAATAAAAGTTAGACATTAGTTAGAGGTATGAATTAGTAGTGGCATTGGAAAGTCATGAAAATTCTCTGATTTGTAATGTCCGTGACGCTGGAGTTGCCCATACATTATTCTAATATTTTGAACTACAGAGCCATCTGGGAGCGCTATTAAGGGCTAGTCCCTTCATTACGAATCATGAATAGTATAGATGAGAACGCTTATAATGTATGGGCAATTCCACTAAAAAATGTCACCCAAGGATGGAAAAATGAAACTCATGGGCCAGCCTTGTTAACTACTGGATAGTAATGAGGAAGGACCATATTTTGATGACTAAAGGAAAAAAGTTTGAAATTCAATGCAGAATATTTTTTTTTTGGGCCATTGAAGTTGGGACAAAAATTGTATGTATTACCCCCAAAAATGATGAAATTTGCATCCGTTGTTTGTCAAATAAAATTTTTAAATATGGATCACTTAAGAACAATAATTCTACTTCTAATGTCTTGTTTATGCTTTGTTTTAACATCATAGAAAAGGAAATTGTGTAAAAATCTTTACTTTTTGAAAACTGTTATTGGATAAAATCTTGATTCTTACAACATTGATGTGTAATGTCCGTGACGTTTTAGATATAAAAGTTTTTGTAGAAGCAGAAGTCCTAATTCAATTTAATTCAAAATTCATTTGTAAAGCTAGAATGTTATATCATAAAGTATATCAAGAGCATTTACTAAAATATTTGATGGCTTGTCCAGAATGGCGTCACGGACATTACGTCACGGCTGCGTCACGGACATTACATACACAGTGAAAAGTATAAAAAAATATTTTTTTTAATAGTTGAACATTTGGTTTACTGCACATTCTGTTGAAAAATTTCAAATTTTACAATAATTTTGGAAAAACTTATTAATATTTTTAAAATAATTTTTTGCTAATTGAAAAAAAAATTGAAATATCATTTTGTTCTCAAAACTGTTTGATTACATATCAAATGTACAATTAAAAAAGTGTCATTCACAATGGAGCATTTTTTGCGGGTTATTTCTGAGTTTAGAAAAAGTGGACAAAAGTGTAATGTCCGTGACGCTGAAAATGTAATGTCCGTGACGCAACGTTTTGTTGTCTAGATCACATATGCCTGGCCCGTTTCCCCCAAAACAACTTGGATTCAATTCATCATTGCCTTGTCTATAATTAAATACCTAAATCACCTTTGTGAGGTCTCAGAACTCACAGACTTTTGCAAAGATGTATATGGATGCAAAAAGTCATGTCCAAAAGATGTAATGTCCGTGACGGCGCACATTTAGCAGAATTACTCAGTAACGAATTGGATAAATGTTCTGAAACTTTTTTTGCATACTTAACTAGGATATTGTTTTGTAATCAAAATAAAAGTTAGACATTAGTTAGAGGTATGAATTAGTAGTGGCATTGGAAAGTCATGAAAATTCTCTGATTTGTAATGTCCGTGACGCTGGAGTTGCCCGTATACAGAATAGTACTGTGGCGTAATGAGTAAAACCGTACTGGGTGCTGGCGATCGAACGTAGTAATCGCGGCTGGGGATTGTGGGGGAGGGGGAATCCCACAATTAAATAGGAACCTTAATAATGTATATTTGTTTCAATGATGTTGCGTGGCACAAAACTTTCAACCATATTCATAACTCTTCTAAACGGATTGTCCTTAGACCGTACAATCCCGTAGCCAGGATTTTTTCCAAGGAGAACGTGGCCGAGACCGAGACCACTGGTTAAGAGTCGTGTAAGCGGGTGGGGGGGGGGGGGGGGGAGGGGTGTCCATCGCCAAACACAATTTCAGCTGGGGCCGAGACCACTGGTTAAGTTGGACCTTTAAGTGGACCTTTCTGATTTTTATTTTATTTTTTATTTTTTTATTTTATTATTATTTTTTTTTTTTTGGGGGGGGGGGGGTTGCATAGGCACCCAACACCCCCCCCCCCCCCCCGGCTACGGGCATGCCTTATCTAATTCGGTTCATAGGCAAATATACCGAACATAATAAAAACATACCCCACTAAACAACTGCTCATAATTTCATAACCAAGAGTCGTTTCAAGATTTCGTCTCGCCAAAATGTTACTGTGGTAGTTAGGAAAACAATGTATACAAATAAGGCCAAATAACAAGTTTATCACGGAACTTGCACAAATAACAACCATACTGCATATGGTAACATAATACTAGATCCCTTTAAAGGGACTTAGTAACATCGTCCAATTCCTCAAAACTTACTTGGAACTCTAGTGGTTCTCTCATACCTTATCAAAAGCACGGGACAGGTTTCGGTATTTCAAATTTCCATTTCGTTTAAAAGATATTTACGATTGAAGTGTTCAGATATGAAATTGTCTATACGGGATAATTTCATGCCATGTACAAAGTAAGCACAATGATTTAGTGAATATTACTTTCCATTTTTGCTAAAATCTCAGCCAAAAAACATCCAATCAACGTGAAATCTGCACACATCACTTTGTGGACATATCATATCACTCCAATACACATTTTATTAATCACTCATCACTGTTTACACTTGCCAGCAAAGTTACTAGATCCCTATAAGGCCTAAACACTTCGTGGTATCTTGGTATCAGAAGATAGAGTCACTAGAGTATATATTCGGATGCCCTATAATTATGAAGATATTAAATATGTAAAACATGTCTGACCTCTGTGCGTCGAGTCCATCGTCATCCCACATCGTCATTTCCGCTTCTACTCGATACAACCTCAAGCAGAAATCAGGTGATATCCGATTCAACAACAGCGTTGTTTGGATCGTCGATGGAAGAGGTTTCCCGAAGCGTGGCAACACCAATGTGTGTTTCTGCAGGACTATGTAAGTCCTTTTCTGTTCATTTGCCTCCGCTAACTCTGAGTAGCTATGGATCATCTCAAAATGTCTGAGTTCATCCAGAGGTCCGATCCACAGGTAGAATCCCCATTGACAAGCCTTCTCTAAAACCATGTAAGCGATGCGAGCCATGTCTGAGCGAACGCTCCGGGAATCGGGTTCGTATCCAGCTGTCTTCTTTCGGAGCATCAGTGAGGACATACAGAGGAAGGCGGGTTTGATTCGGGCAAGCAGGAAGTCAACCTTGGGTTGGAGGATGATGCGACCAAGTTTGTACTTCAACTTCGGGTGTTCGTATTCAAGAATAGCCTGATCAAGTTACAAAGAAAGAAAATATAAAATAACAAATATGAATATTCCATCGACAATGGTTTGTGGTTCCTAGGCAGTTTGATAGGTACCTAACATGCCGGCTGCAAATAGAATGATTCGGGCATTCGCAATGAAAAATCCCTAGGTATTTTGAGAAATTTTGTTTTCAGATTTTCCCTTTTACGAACATATATCTCATTGAGTGGCAAACCTAAAAAGGACAATTTTAAATGTCTGTTTTAATGGTCTATATACTGCGTTGTGCACCTTCTTGATATCTATTATTCTTGGTAGTTGTTTCCGATTAGGCAAATATGATTAACATGCAAACAAAATAATAAGCAAACATTGCAAACAAACAAACAAAGAATAAAGAGAAACAAACAATTGCTTTTGTTAATATTCATAGCTTAAAACAAACTGAAAATGTTGTTCGGGCATATATTACCGATTACATTTACCTGGTCCAGTGTCTTATCTTGTTGCTTCATGATGTAGGTAATAGTCTCATAAAACCTTCCCTGGATGAACATGGAGTCCTTCAATAGCTCCTTCTTGCCAACACTCAAGTCCTGAAGGATGATGCCATGAAGGGCAATGCACGCATCTTGTAGTAGCTGCCTACTGTACTGGTATGTGTCGCTGATGTTGGGGAACTTGATTTTACTGAGATGTCCCCTCCGCGTGTCCGAAGGATCAGGAGCAGTGTTGTAGGAGTTGTTCTTGCTATCATATATAGATGGTAAACTAATTTTCTTTGACATCTGCAAAGTAACGAAAACAACATTACAGAACCCCTTCATTATATAGACATGACAAAATATAATGAAAAACAAACAAATATAACTGCCATAAATAATTGCTTTCCTATCATGAAAAATGTAATATTGTATTATTGAATGCAAAACGTGGGAAGGAGTTGAACATTTCTATATGCTATGTTAACTCGAAGGATCGATGAGACGACGCACCGTTGGCGTAGGACAAAATAACATTATGATAATGTATAGGTCTATCTGATCAAACTCAATTCGAGAATTGGCAAATATAAACGTACGTGGGGTCAGAAAAACAAAAATAACACGTACAAAGGATACACAGATAATAGGCCTATATTATATGCTTTTGCTTTCCAACCGTCGGTGGTTGAAGCATTAGTATGCTTACGATGAATAATTTGTTCATAAGTGTTTTATAAATGTAATTTGCTTGTATTTTTATGCATTAACAAGTTGCAACCATGGGCTATTATATTCACGCATTACTGTCAATAACAGTACTATAATGCTTACCATGAATATCTCGTTCAATTGATGAACCGTCTAGTATGAACCTTTTTTGGCACCGCCGGTTTGTCAGGAAGATAAATACAGCATCATGTCGTTTTCGTGAACAGCTACATGTGGAATTAGATTAATATTATGCTATTTAAATCGTGTAATATAGACTATATCTGCGAGTACAGCCTCTCCGTGTTAATATCGTGATGGTCTTCCGAAATCGATTACCACGAGCCGTGGCTTTCTCTCTATAATACTTTCTACACGTTCATCGATCCTATTGATTAACTGAATACGCATTGACGTTACATCAGTGACCACTTAATTCAGCGTGTACTTGGTATAAATATCACAACTTATTATAGAAACATCATCAAAGCTGGTACAATCATGACCCAAACCCAAACTCTTACAGAGTAAGCTTTATATTGAGATGCAATTTTTATGGACCATGCATAGGATAAATACACGGGAGACATATTTGAGAAGCGGTTAGATTAATATTGAACTCATTTTTCAAACAGCTGTTGTTTTTGCTTTTAAATTGACTTTTGTAAAAGTATCGACCCTGGTTAGCATTTTTTGAAGAATAAAATCGTAATGATCTTGGTGTTGGGCCCTACTTTTGCAAATGGCTTGGTGTAGACCGTTAGGATTGATTTATATACACGCTCATATTGATTCTATAACTGAACGAGAGATGAATATATTCATGAAGATGAATAATGAATTATAATTTGGTATAAATAAATGGGGTTACAAATTGACGAGCACTTTCTTGGATTGTGCTCTAAGACTAAAGACGCTTTTTTCTCTCTTTATTACGACTTGAATAGAATGTTAGTGTCGCCACGGGTATCTATGAACTATTCTTGTCGGTGAAAAACATTATATTTTCAATGGGAGGTATGCTTCGTGATTATTATGCTCCACTTGATGAGAGTGCTCATTAAGAATAATTATAACACGTACGTAATATGCGGAATAAAAATTGGGTAAATTAAAATATTCATATATTAGTGGGCAAGCGTGAGTACGTATAATGATGTGCATTATGTGTGAGTGTGTCATACTCCCCCATACACACACCCTTAAAGCCTCCCCGGCCGTAAGTACCAATATTGCCATATTCTGGAATGCAATGAAACGGGGCTATTCGATGGCAATTTCGTGACTTTTCAGTGGCAATACAAGGCAATACGTGGCAGAGTTGTGTTTTCGTGCCACTTATTACGGGAAGGTATAACTGATGTGAACATTTAAAACATTTTCCTCTGCCTTCCCGCAAGTGGCACGAAAACCAAGTATTGCCACATATCGTCACGTATCGCCACCACACATAGGTGTACCCGGGGGGGGGGGGGGGGGGGGGGGGGGGGTTGAGGGGTTCACCCCCCCCCCCCCTCCCCCCTTTGACCAAAAAATGACTGTTTTTTTTGGGGGGGCGGGGGTTGAACCCCCCCTTTTCAAATTTTAACTGGTCTCGACAGCAAATTTTAGTGGTCTAGACCGTCAAAATCCTGGGTACGCCACTAGCCACACAATGTCACTATTCCGAATATGACAAATTATATATCATTTCAAAGGTAATACCTTCTTTTTTAAATGTCATCATGTGAAAATCAGCCAAATCAGTTTTACCAACTTATTGGTCGTTTTGTGCCAGCGTGACTGCATCGGACATAATAAACACGAGCCACGTTGAATATCCTTGAATGCAATAATAAATCGTTTTACATTAACTATATAGGCCTATATGTTAATCAACGAAATAAAAAATCCGTCCATTTTTTTGAAATAAATCTTGTAAACTAAATTAAATAATTATCATATGCCCATGAAATAACAGTATTGTGAAAGGCCAAACTAATTGATCAGTTTTGTTGAAATAGTATTTAAAAAGTGCTTCTGTGGAAAAACCCGAACCTTAGAATCGTTAAATGTATCAGTTGAAACGTTTATGCTTGCCACTGACATTGGGCCTAAAGTCATCGTCAGTTATTCAATTTCAACGCAGTTTTGTCCAAATCTGTACATTAACTGATAAGTTATGATATGTTCTTTCACATGCTTGGTGATAACAGCATATTTTTCATTTTTTTTTTGTGTGGGGCGTTTCCCAATACTGTTATTTGGCTTGATGGCTGTTTTTCACGACCAGCAAAAGCTTGCATGCCCCGACCTTCCTTAACCCTAAAAGGGCCATGGGGCATTGATGGTTAACTTACATGCGCCACCGGAAATATGCTAATGATTTTTCTCATTATTAAATCAAATCCCTCTCGTTCGGACATAAGGAGTCTCTTAAAATTCCAGACATGATAACCGGTCACCATGCAGTATTATTATAGACATAACGAGGGATCAAAATGACATATTATTGGTGACTATACATACGAAGCTATCATTATAATTGTTGTTCATTTATACTCACGGGTATGTTGACCGTATAATTTGGAGGAATCAAATAATAATGAAAACAAGTGTGTGAGGGAGTACTTTATTCCCCCGTTATGGAATTCAAATTGTATTAAGGTAAACTTTTGTCCCGACTTGTTGTTTATTTTTGTTTCAATTATGTAGATAAAATAACGATCTATATACATGTATATGGGCTAATGTCTTTTGCCCGAATAATTATCTTTCCCGCCTTTTCACCTGACAAGCAACAACAAATTGTCCGAATATTACATTATTTTGCCCGAATATGACATGGGTTGCCCGAATTTGAGGTGCTTTTTTGCTCGAATAAAGCCACCTCCTACGCCTACATGTATGCATCAACCACATAGGGTTGTCTTCAATATTGTGTAGTATATCATCAGAATACTGGCTTTTATTAACAGTGCTCGTATGTTTATTGCTCTTTTCGCTGTCTCATTATATACATTATTTCAATTAATGTTTTAGACGTCACACTGACGGGGGTTTCCAGCCACAATGATTTATAGTTATTTAAATGATATATCCCTGGCATTTAATTAGGTGTGCTGCAACGTTCTGTTTCTAATACATGTACCTATAATGTATCAATATGCTTTGCAATATATTTCAAAAATATTCACCAAATAGATATTACTTATATATACTCAAAACACAACAATTGCTGCTGCTGCTGCTGCTACTACTACTACTACCACTACCACCACTACCACTACACCACCACTACCACTACCACTACTACTACCACCACCATTACCACTACAACTAATATTACTTATACTAATAATACTTATACTTCTACTACTACCAGTTCTACTACCACCACTACTACTACTACTACTACTACTACTACTACTACTACAGTGAAACCTCATAACGAGTACCTTGGGCAAATTGAATCAAACTCGTTATATCAGATATCTTATTGTAGAACGGGGCTTAGAATGATCAAATACATAAAACTTGGACCTGTGAAATTATCTCGCTGTATAAAGGTATCTCATTATAAGAGAGCTCGTTAAAAAGAGGTTCCACTGTAGCCTACTTCTACTTATAATGATAAATACATCAACAATAATAATTGAAAATGGCAAACAATTGTCAAATTTTATATTTGTTTTTATTTTCACATCTTATATGCACAACAGTTGCAAAGATAATTTTATAAGAGATCTTTGTAGATTTAAAATGTGTTTGTAAAAGATGGACGTATGACAGATGGACGACGGATGATGGATGGACGGAAGATGGATGATGAACGGATGGAAGATTGAAACTAATTACATTTCTTTAGTGTTGCTCCCATCTCAGTGTGCAAGACAAACATATCAAATTAAATAATACATGCAGCTCATTTTCAAAATTTGTTTAAAACACATCCAATCAGTTCAGTGGCTACAAATGGTGCTTGTCAATTATAAAGTCTGTAATTTGTACATGATTTTTACAGCACATTCATAGATCTATATTTTGAAAAATATTTATTTACACTTATTTTCTCTGAAAATACTTTGCTACATGAATTTAAAAGCTATATACTGAGAGTAGCAAAATAGATGGTCAGAAATTGACAAACTAGTGGATTGCTATATTTTGGTTTATTGTATTCTTGGTTACATGATTATGCACTACCATGTACAATGTACATTACCGACTCATAGAATCCACCGACATCTGTTAGATAATTTCTCATTTTCCACTACATCAAATGACAAACGATATAAAAGTGTTTTTAATGCAATGTAAACATTTAATTGCATTCAAATAAATTACTTCAGTTATAAGTTATCCCTCTCAAGCAATACTTAAGTTAATTTGTTATTTTTGTAATTCATATAGTGGCTGTGTTATATATATTGGTTCTGTTTTGGCTGTATATTTTAATGTTATTGGCATAGCAGATAAATGAATATCAAATATCAATAACTTGTCAATTAAATACTTTAAGATGCCCTTTATAAACTGTAAATTTAACTTGAAAGATTGGTCTTTTACTGGCAGAGATGTGAATCTTTTACAACAATTGATCCAGTACACTATTACAAATTCAGAAGAAAACAAAACTAAATTAACTATTTAAATATCAATATATAAATATAAATACTACCTTAAATAAGTTTAAAATATTTCTACAATTATGATTATTGAAGTGAAATATAAAACGATTATCTTCTCATTACAACAGCTTTCCTGCATGTTTAACAAAAATTGTCATGTTCAATTCACTGCATGCACACCGTGTACATAAAATGTACATGTACTCTAGGCTTACTAACAAAAGAAATCTATGAAATCATTGATACAAATTGTATTGCATTTAAAGATGTAAGGCACATTCTTTAGAACTCAAAATTGATTTGAATCACATCAAAATATCAATGTGCACACCGGTCAAAATTGTGTCAAGAAGTAACATACCGGTAGTAGCAAAAACAGTAACAGACTATCATGAAGTTGTGTATCTAGCATGGCAGCAGTTTTTAACAGATACAATCTTTCCTATTTGCAAACTTGCTTCTACAGGTTAATTGGTAATCTTTACAAGACTAAAATAATATAATAGCACCTAAAAAAAAAAATCATCAAAAGTATTATAGCTTTGACAGGAAGATAAATGTATTATTCCAGCCGAGTTCATCATGTAATACTTTCTGCTCAAAATACCATAATTTTTGTTTGTTCAGGGGCAAGAAAACAAACCACATGCGAAGAAGCACATGCATACACATTCATTCATATGCAATATAACCAATTGATCCAAGTAATTTGTTCCATTATTCCAGGCCTCCATCCAGCACTGGCATACATCTGCAGAAAGTTCTTTTGTTGAGTGGGATCAATGAATAGATCATCCTCCCTAAACAAAAGAAACTGCTCACAGACCTACCCCAGTGCCCGAAGGTTTGCTTGTTCAGTGGGATCAATGAATAGATCATCCTCCCTAAACAAAAGAAACTGCTCACAGACCTACCCCAGTGCCCGAAGGTTTGCTTGTTCAGTGGGATCAATGAATAGATCATCCTCCCTAAACAAAAGAAACTGCTCACAGACCTACCCCAGTGCCCGAAGGTTTGCTTGTCAGTGGGATCAATGAATATATCATCCTCCCTAAACAAAAGAAACTGCTCACAGACCTACCCCAGTGCCCGAAGGTTTGCTCGTCAGTGGGATCAATGAATAGATCATCCTCCCTAAACAAAAGAAACTGCTCACAGACCTACCCCAGTGCCCGAAGGTTTGCTTGTTCAGTGGGATCAATGAATAGATCATCCTCCCTAAACGAAAGAAACTGCTCACAGACCTACCCCAGTGCCCGAAGGTTTGCTTGTGTTCACTTTTCCCTAATTGTTCTTCCTTGTAATGTTGTAATATTCGAATTCAGCCTTTAAATTTTATCATTAAATTCATGAATAATCTATCAATCCTTTTCTACTCAGCATCAATCAGAAATTTGAATTTTGCCATTCAATGTTGATTATCAAGATTGAATAGACCAATACCACATTATTTGAAGAGACATTATGCATTCCAGCCTAATGTTATCATTTTGCTTTAAATGTTCAATGTTTTAAAAAGATACTACACGAGTCCTTAGGCCAATCACATGAATGGCTCCTTTATATTAAAATAGATTATATTAATCAATTTGTTTTATTCTTTATTCATAATTCATTTCGTTTGAGCTGCTATTATGTTACTTTGTTCAATATTGCATTTTAAATTGTAGACAAAATAAATATATGCATTCTGAATTTCCATGGATGAAAGGACAAGCAGGCCAGAACATAAGTGGGATATTGAAATCCCAAGATCTAAGTTTGATCATATTTATTTCAATATTGTGTTGTTCTTATTAACTAAACATTTTTATTATTTAACAATAGCAATAATAATGCATTAAAATAAAGTGCATTTCTATGTAATCCATGTTCAAATGCGCTATTTGCTGTATACATGCACTACTTCCCACAGACTGTCACAGCATGGAATGCGCTCCCAAATAACATCTTGGCTTCTACACCACTAGGAGCCTTTGCAGGAGCAGTCACCGCACTCGGCCATGATTTTTTATTTGCACTTTGTATGATATGCACCAACAAGTTTGCACTGCATGGGACACCTCACCAGTTCCCCTCAACTACACTGAAGAACACATATATCACAGTTGTGATTTGAATCACTGTCTTACTCTCACATAAAGCATTATTGAACTGTTTTCATTCTGGTATGATATCTGAGAACTTTGAAGCTGCACTAGTCCTGTTAGGTCTCAGTGAGGTGGGATCATTAGATGGCAATCCATTGGTGCGTGTAGGCAGGCTATTGCGGTACTTGTGCTGCATGGCCCCTGGCGTGATGCTGGAATCCCGTGTGCTTGATCTCTCACTGCGATGGGGCGGTAGGGAGCCCACTTCACTCGCCAAGTCATTGCCAACATCGCTCAATTCATGTGCCTGCATTCAGAAAAATAACATGACAAATATCAATTCACCCTACAACCCTTACAAGGGATGTCCGCTAATAGGTGTACTGTGCATGCCTGCAAAAGTGTTGAAATCGAAAGTGAAAGTGAAATTGACTACTATTTTTTCATGTTCAGCAACTGAGCATGTGCCCTTTAAAGATAAAAACATGATATAAATTAATATAAATACTGAAGCGGTGACAAAATGTGAAAGTAATTTTTATGCCAGAAAAACAAATGTTCAAATGAGTGAGAAGGATGCTATTGATGAGTTGACAGGTACCGTAGTGGCTAGAGAACTCGGCTGGGGGGAGAACTCGGCCAGAAAAAGGACAGGGCTGACTTTGAAATTAGATTTGCCGAGAATGCACTGAACATGTGACTCGAAACTTATATCAAACGATATATCTGCATATTGCTCATAAAATACGTGTATCTTGCTGTTCTGCATTTCTCCTGGTTATCCAGAAAATCGATTGAAAGTCAGTCTTTACAATCCGAAATTTGTTATTTTAAAAAATTTTGTTCACGATAATTTGAGATTTCAATTTTTAGAATCTTGATTCTCGCTTTTGTAGATCTACGCTCAGTAGTTCATTTCGATAGAAACTTACACCAATCGGACCGCAATATCGCGGTGCCTTCGCTCGATCAAAAATTATCGCTCAACGGCAAAGCGGGTTTCCGCACGGCGCGATTTTATGTACGAAGGTTCAATTTATCGCAGTGCAGGAGAACTCGGCCACAGCGCACGGCGCGTGTACAAAGTCAATGGCGCACTGTGCTGTGTGTGACTGTCCCGAGTTCCCTGGCCACTACGGTAGTGGTAAAAACAGAAGCCCAAAGAGGACTGAGGCTTATGGATGTGGTGAGGGAAGACAGGGCGATGGTTGGTTCATCAACAGGAGAGGATCTAGAGAACTGGGCAAGTTGGAAAGTTTGATCTCATGTAATGTATTACAACAGCAAAAAGGGGTAGAGTAAACACATTTTCCCATTAATCATCTTGTTCAAACTTAAACATCATTATTAATTTCACTTAGAAAAACATATTCAACTTCACTTGACTTAATACAATAAATTGGGTTATAATTTCACTGGTCCAGTTACATACTGTACATAATACAGGCAATATGAAATAAAATGTCTGTTGTGTAATGATCATTGTTAACGTATATGTTTTGATATTTGTTTTAGTATTATTTCCACTTACTTGTTATGGATAAATCATTACAAATGGTGAGATTCAGAGTGAGAGTTAGATGCAGATCTTATATTAAGTTTGTCCAGAATGAGATTCATAACACAAGGTTAGGAAAGTCATTATAATTGGTGAAAATACAACAAATGTGACATAATATACACCAGGGGTGTGTTGCATAAAGAGTTGCGATCAATCGAAAAAACTGCGTTTAATCGCAAATCAGAAAATGCGACTAAATGTGCAAATCTGATTGGCTCAAGTGCGCATATTTCCTGAAATGCGATCAAACGCAACTTTGCGATTAATCGCAACTCTTTATGCAACACCTCCCAGACATGAGAATGTATAGGATGAAGATCCTTCTTTCTGCTTAGGCAGCAGTGTATTAGCTACTGTTATAATTATTTATTTTAACATTAATTAGGTCATCAATCAAATTGATCTGGAAGTCGCATAATTCAATGTCATTAGTACACACGTTTGTGACCACACAAATGTATTAGTGCAATATTGATTTAGTCACGGCACTATGTCATATGGTACTCAAATAATACCGTGCAGTTATTATAACACATAATCACCCTAATGACTTCTACTGTTGCTGTAATTCAGCTTGGGCCCATTCCTTCATTGGGAGCATTGTGTAATGTAAAAAAGAGGCGGGAAAATATAGAAGTGATTCATGTTTGTTGAAGTTATTTGGAGTGACATTGAATCGTCCTTGTTATTCATCAGGTTGGGAAGACTAGATGAGGTTCTTTAATTGAGTGAAAGTTGCTTGATGCCAAGTTGGATATATTGTCCTTGTGAGAGGAAACAAAAGATACACAATGACAACCCTCTGCCACTCTGAACATTAATACAGGGAATAAAAATACAGCTTACAACATTTAATGGCTTTCAAGGGTCATTCGGACAAATGAAATACCAACCTTGCTTAATATTACCTCACACCTAATACAAGCACTTCACACTTATATTACCATGATCTTAAGAAACTTTCCAAGAAACCATTATTACCAAAGTCATAGCTAGATACAATGGCAGCACCATCTCACCATCTCACTGTCGTTATAGCTGCTCTAAAGCTTTTGTACAAGCTGGGTTGGTAGCAGCAAAATCGTTTCAACAAAGTAGATATCCAAAATTGCATAGATGAACATTTCCTGAAAATTATATTTACATAAAAGTATTGAATGATGCAAAAATACGGCTGAAAACTGCTTATCTACTATGATAATGCCTGTGTAATAAAATGAGAGTCAATAAAGGGCCTAATTTTTTTCGATCCTAGCAGAATCTTCTTCAGAGGATAAATGACGAGGATACATAAAGAACATAATAATATACAGACAGTATTAAGCATAAAATTGTATTGAGTTGTCATAAATTATATGAAAAACTAAAAGCTTGAACATTTTCTTTGTTTTAGCTCATAAAGATTGTACAAGGCTCACAGTCATGCAAAGATAGTGAATACAAGGAAGTGATTTTTAAAAATCTTTAAAACATAACTTGTAATAAATGTTATGAACAACTAGAGGTCTTGAAAAAGTTGTTTGTTTGAGCTCATAAAGATTGTGTGGGGCTTTTATTCATGCAAAGATAGTGAACAAAAGGAAGGGATTGTTGACATGCTACAGAACAACTTATAATGTAATCTATTTGTGTGATAACCTACCTTCCACTGAAGGCCTTCACAGATTGAGAAGGTGATGCCTGTTCCACCTGTGCGGTTCTGTGGAGGGGTGTTGATTGCAGGCAACTTGTAAGCTGTGTTCGGCTCTTTCATGTCCATGAACAGTCTCAAACGCTGCTTAGAAAGCCTCTCATACTTCGAAGCTGTCACAACGAAGAAGAACATTTGTATTGATATTTTGTTCAATTGTATCGCATTTTTAGTGAATAGATTTTGGAGCATTACTAGATAATAATTACATTAAGACATTGATTTCCTTTATTTTTGATAAGACATGATTTTACCACAAGTTCCCTTCTTGTTAAATGTTGTTAAAATTGGAAGGAAGAACAAATATTCATGAAAGTTACGCATGCTACTAATTGTATAAAACCATCATCATTGTATTGTTTAAATGTTAATATTGTGAAAACTCTGAATGCTTTGTTATTTACCGTCATGTTTGTCGTGACTTTGTGGCGCTGGTTGGTATCGTTTGGTAAATGCTGCCCAGTATGGTAGCATCTCCTTGAACACTGTGTACTGAGGATCATCAAAGAAGTTTGGATTGTGGGGGTCCTTGCCCGTATCCTTGAGGAACACGTCTGCCTTCTTGACGATCCTGTTGGCATTCTCCGTCGGGATGTCAATCTGAAAACAACATGGGAAAATGCACAAATGTAACAGTATAGCTGGACATGAACAATGATTTGTGCTGTATTATTTAAAACTGGAAAAGTGTAAATACATTATCTGGAATGGAACTCTGGGCTCCATAACATAAAAATATTTACAATTAATTGTACAATCGATTGATTGATGGTATGAATCATGTGTTCAACTACCTGCACGATTATTCATTAATCTGTATGTTACTGGTGTAATATGGAAATGGAAACATGCATTAGCATTGTTTAGAAGAAGAATTTTTAAATGATTGAAAATGAGCAAAGAAAAAAAGAATGTTTAGCACAGCGCCTGTGAAGTTTCCTGTTGCAGTATCACCGTTTCTTCTCTTCCAATACATTTAGATATATGTGTAAACCTAGTCAGCTTCCTATGTGAATGTAAAAAATATAAAAAAACACTTAAACGAAATGAAAATGAGCAAAGAAAAATTGGCTTCCCAAGAAATCAACCGTGAGACCTCTGGATACTAGACCAGTGCTGTAACCACTGAGTAAGAAGCTTTTATGAAAGCTGCGCTTCTCAAAAATCTCTTTTAAAGCTTGAGCCATGGTGAAAATACTGGTACATACTCTTAGACCGTTCATGTATTAATGTTTTTGTTTTTTGGTCAAGGTTTTGAATTTCCATAATATTTTAAACTAGATGGATCGCGCAGTCGAAAACGATGCCTCCGTCATGGCGCGATTTCTGGAGTTATTTTTACAAAATGAGTCCTGTGAACTTGACCTTTGACCTCATGACCCCAAAATCTAATAATTACTCCTTAAGATACATTCAGGTACCAAGTTGGATTGAAATCTGACATTCAGTTCTTGAGATTTCCAATTACAATTTTTTTTTAATGAGCCCTGTGACCTTTGACCTCATGACCGCTAAATGTAATCAGTTCATCGGCTCTTTACGATTCATACATGTACTAAGTTTGGTCTGAATCCACCGACTAATTCTTGAGTCTATCACAAGCGATCACAAGCTATTTTTGCATGTATAATGAGCTGTGTGACCTTTGACCTTTGACCTCATGACCCCAAAATCTAATCAGATCATTGGCTCCCCAAGATACATGCATGTACCAAGTTTGGTCAGAATCCGTCAATCCGTTCTTGAGATAACGCGATCATGAGCTATTTTTGCATATAGAATGACCTCTGTGACCTTTGACCTCATGACCCCAAAATCTAATCATTTCATTGGCTCCCCAAGATACATACATGTACCAAGTTTGGTCAGAATCCGTCAATCCGTTCTTGAGATAACGCGATCACGAGAACGGGACGTACGGACGTACGTACGTTCAGACGGACGGACGGACAACCCGAAAACATAATGCCTCCGGCTACTTCGTTGCGGAGGCATAAAAATGAAGTCAGTAACCTCAAAAAATTATAGATAATAAATCAATAATGATCATAAATAAATAATAATCAATAATAACTTACCTGTACTCCTGAAGTTGACAGCGGTGAATCAATGAAGCAATCAAGAATAACTTCTACTTTCTTCTTCAATAGATTAATATCTGCATTGGCATGACATGCCTCCTGATAAAATAAACATACAAATTATATTTTAAAAGAAATCATATTAACCTTTCAAATACATGAACACACATGAATTGAAACCTACATGTACATTCTACAATAAAATACACTTGAATATGCATAGTAAGTGGTGTGAGTTTGTTTAATAGATAGGATAGAATGGAAAACCAGGACATTTCGGAAGCTGCAACAAATCAGAAAGCTTCTTTTTAGTTAACATTTCAGTGTTCACTTACTACATTGAGGGAACTGGATATACTATATTCCCATCTATGAGGAGAACTACAGGAATGTAGTATAGTACATGTGAAACAGAAGGCACAGAAGGCACAGGCAAAACTTGACTTTGACAACTTGGATGGGTTATCAAATATCAATAAATGTCTTCATTTTTAGAGCTCTCTCAACATAGTCTTATTAACCAACACCTAAACTATGTCAAATCAATATTTTTTTTAGAAAAATATAAAAAGGAAAGATGCCACTTGTCACTATGTAGATAGGGTAGCTGTGGAAGTAATATATATATATTTCAATTATAGGTAAAAGTTCTGCTCGGAGTCGAAATGTAAGAAAACCACAAAAGTTAATAAAATACTCCGTGACAATTTTTTTGGGGTAATATTTCAGCCATAGACCTTTGTCAAACCGACTAATTTTAATTCATAATCAATTAATTGTTGTTGCATAATTATGAATTCAAATAAGTCAGTTTGACAAAGGCTTATGGCTGAAATATTACCGAAAAAAAAAAAAATTTCACAAAGTATTTTATTAACTTTCGTTGTTTTCTTATATTTCAATTACCTTGAATCTCTGAGCTTCAAGGTAGAAAATGAGGTCCTTGTCTAGGTATTGTGAGCCCCCATCTTTCTCATTGTACTCCATCAGGTAGCGGTGAAAGGTCATCAGTTTGTGAGACACTGAGCCACGTGCAGACTTAATGAGGATGGTGTGGAACTCATTCTTATCCTGACCGGAGGGCATCTGTTGTCCTGACAACTACATACAGATACAAATCAAACAGCCATTAGCAATGTCATGGTAGCTATAATGAACAACTACAAATATATGCATCATTACAAAGCAAGTGTATATCCTCATCATGTATAATCATTCAATACAGAGAATTGAGAAAAAAAATAGTACCTAATAGGACCAATAATTAAGTATTAAACATAACATGCAAAGTATAGGCAGTGCATTATTTGATTGGCCCTCTAGAACTTTAATACTGCTTTGGTGATATCACTAATATAATTATCATTATTATTATTGTCTCTAAACTCTCTATGCTCTATGTGTGCCCCGCGTCGTTCACACTGCCCACTCTATCCCCTCCCTTATTACCCTACTGCTGTGAGTAAGGAATGGCTTACCGGTCACTTGCCCCTTCGCCTCCTCTTGTATGCTAGCACCATGCTCTGGGTGCTCTCTGTGCGCCCTGTGTTGGTCACACCGCCCACTCTATCCCCTCCCTTATTACCCTACTGCTGTGAGTAAGGAATGACTTACCGGTCCCTTGCCCCTGCGCCTCCTCTCGTATGCTAGCACCATGCTCTGGGTGCTCTCTGTGCGCCCCGTGTTGGTCATACCGCCTACTCTATCCCCTCCCTTATTACCCTACTGCTGTGAGTAAGGAATGACTTACCGGTCCCTTGCCCCTTCGCCTCCTCTTGTATGCTAGCACCATGCTCTGGGTGCTCTCTGTGCGCCCTGTGTTGGTCACACCGCCCATTCTATCCCCTCCCTTATTAACCTACTGCTGTGAGTAAGGAATGACTTACCGGTCCCTTGCCCCTTCGCCTCCTCTTGTATGCTAGCACCATGCTCTGGGTGCTCTCTGTGTGCCCTGTGTTGGTCACACCGCCCACTCTATCCCCTCCCTTATTACCCTACTGCTGTGAGTAAGGAATGACTTACCGGTCCCTTGCCCCTGCGCCTCCTCTTGTATGCTAGCACCATGCTCTGGGTGCCTTCTGTATGCCCCGCGTCGTTCACACTGCCCACTCTATCCCCTCCCTTATTACCCTACTGCTGTGAGTAAGGAATGACTTACCGGTCCCTTGCCCCTGCGCCTCCTCTTGTATGCTAGCACCATGCTCTGGGTGCTCTCTGTGCGCCCTGTGTTGGTCATACCGCCTACTCTATCCCCTCCCTTATTACCCTAGTGCTGTGAGTAAGGAATGACTTACCGGTCCCTTGCCCATGCGCCTCCTCTTGTATGCTAGCACCATGCTCTGGGTGCTCTCTGTGCGCCCTGTGTTGGTCACACTGCCTACTCTATCCCCTCCCTTATTACCCTACTGCTGTGAGTAAGGAATGACTTACCGGTCCCTTGCCCCTGCGCCTCCTCTTGTATGCTAGCACCATGCTCTGGGTGCTCTCTGTGCGCCCTGTGTTGGTCATACCGCCTACTCTATCCCCTCCCTTATTACCCTACTGCTGTGAGTAAGGAATGACTTACCGGTCCCTTGCCCATGCGCCTCCTCTTGTATGCTAGCACCATGCTCTGGGTGCTCTCTGTGCGCCCTGTGTTGGTCACACTGCCTACTCTATCCCCTCCCTTATTACCCTACTGCTGTGAGTAAGGAATGACTTACCAGTCCCTTGCCCCTGCGCCTCCTCTTGTATGCTAGCACCATGCTCTGGGTGCTCTCTGTGCGCCCTGTGTTGGTCACACCGCCCACTCTATCCCCTCCCTTATTACCCTACTGCTGTGAGTAAGGAATGACTTACCGGTCCCTTGCCCCTTCGCCTCCTCTTGTATGCTAGCACCATGCTCTGGGTGCTCTCTGTGCGCCCTGTGTTGGTCACACCGCCCACTCTATCCCCTCCCGTATTACCCTACTGCTGTGAGTAAGGAATGACTTACCGGTCCCTTGCCCCTTCGCCTCCTCTTGTATGCTAGCACCATGCTCTGGGTGCTCTCTGTGCGCCCTGTGTTGGTCATACCATCTGCTCTGTCTCCTCCCTGATCCTCAGATTCCATGTGTGCCTGGAACAGTTAGAAAGTTTGCAGTACTTTATTAAGACTGACATTTTAGGACAGTGGATTGGAGTGCAGTGGATACAAAATTAGAAGTTGGTTTGTAGCAAAATTGTATACCCCAAACACATTTTTACATGTATGCAACCACACACATATATTAATGCATAAATCCTGGGGAGTATAGAAAAGAGTATTTGTTGATAATTGGAATACTAACCAATGAAGGGACCCTTTATACATGTACAAGCATTTTCCCTTGTATTTAATCCTGGGGAGTATATTAAAAAGTTTTTGTTGATGATTTGAATACTAACCAATGAATGGACCCTGTATACAACCATTTTCCCTTGTATTTAATCCTGGGGAGTATAGTATAGAGAATTTGTTAATGATTGGAATACTTACCGCCCAGAAGTTTGCAAAGGCGTCTTCAATCAGTGGCATGACACACTTCTGTGCCATGTCTAGTGTCTTGTTGGTGGGGCGATCTCCTTCATTATTCTGTCTAGCCATCACCTCCCGACTCAGACTACTAGTAACAGATCTGGATTAAATCATGTACACAGAAACAAATAATTATATGAATACTGAAGCACGTTGACTGAATGCACGTGAACATTGATCTACATGTACTTTTGCTTCAAGTTGGAGCTCACTTTATGTTGAGAAAATGATACTATAATGCAATCTAACTCCAGTGCTTACAAAATAATGCAGAATGATCCATGAATGACAATAATAACACATACATTTTATCATTACTTATCTTCTTATTATCTCTTGGTGTGATAAGTCCAAGACTCTTTGTTTCATATGACATATATGCACAGTCTATGAAGTCAGTTAAAAGTTACCAAGCCAGGTCAGAGTAGCGATCTGCTGTTTAAAACCATGAGAGAAACATCGAAGACAGCAATATCATTTACAACATATAAATATATTGTAAATAGTTAATTACAAATATCAATACATTTTCAATGCACAAGTGCAGATAAGGGCTATGAGAAATACAGTCGTATAGATGTTCATACCATTTAGTAGTAGATAAAATGTTGAAACATATTAAGATTTTATATCACCTAAGACACCTAGCATACAAATCACACATACAAATTTAAGTTAGACAATGTATCAACTTACTTTTTTGAGTTGGGATCAAAGTAATTGGTAAAGATCTGCTTTGCAATGTTGAGACGCTTATCCACTTGGTTCTCTGGGATGTGCCAAAAGATGTCAATATCAAAGAACATCTGAAGAATATTACTTGTCTCTTTAGCCTCAAAGTCAGCAACAAAAGTCTTAAATAGAGTCATTGTGCTGCAAGAAAAGGACAAAACAGACAATAAATATTGCACTTGATAACATGTTTACAAATCAATGTTTATTTCGTTCTCCAGAATTACCAACAAATCTTTCATAGGGAAATTATAGAAAAGAGTCTATAAAAGCATGAGCTTTTGATCCCAGCAAAGGCATCAGATTGATCTTCACAACACCTAAATACAAAATTGAAACTAATTTAAAACATTCATTAAAACTTGGCAAGAACTTAGATCAGGAAGTTTTATGTTATAAGACCCTCATTATCAACTTTATTGCTTGTTAATGACATCTTATTTTTGACACACAGGTTATGATGACATAATTTAACGGTGCACATACACATTTCGAGACTAGTTTACCCCTTCTAAAATCAATTAAGTGGGGTTCTGAACCACTAATTACTAATCAAAATGGTTTTGGTTGTCTACGTTATAACAAGAGTTGTTACATTTTAAATTAAAGGGATCTAATAACTTTGTTGACATGTGCAAAAAGTGATGAATGGTTGATACAATTGTTGTTCTCTGATATGTCCACCGGGTATTGTGTGAAAATTTCAAGTTAAATGGATGTTATATGGCAGAGTAATGAGCAAAAATGCAAAGTGATATTCACTAACTCATTGCACTGACTTTGTACATGATTACGACTATCCAGTGGATAGTTTAACATCTGAACACTTCAATCGTAAATATCTTTTTAATAAAAGAGAAATTAGAAGGAAAAAAAACCTGTCCCATGCTTCTATTGTTAATATGAATATAACAAGGTATGAGGGAACCGCTAGAATTCCAATTGGATTTTGAGGATTTGGACAATATTACTAGATCCCTTTAAGACTTGGAACCTGAACTTTCATGTACTAGCATACATAAAACCGTCATTTCATTTTATATTTATAGGTGAGCACTTAGTGTATTAGATTAATTGGAGTGTTTATCTGATGACCAGGGTTAAATAGATGCGCCGTTAGTATTGAAAGACAAAATGTGGGCTTATTGTTGTTATTATACTTTCTACAGTTGAAGACGCATTCATAAATGTTGAAATCAGGATCTGAACCTACCTCTTGTTCCTGTACGTCTTCTTGAATGTGGCTTCCTTCTCCTCATCATACTTCCTGTCTCCCTTCTCATCACCTCCAGCCCCATCATCTACCGGTCCTCTGCCACCATCCTTGCTCTCCTTGCCTTCAAACTTGACCCCCTGCTTCTTGGTGGTCTTGTTCCCCTTCTTGGCCTCCATCTGCCTGGCTCGGGCCTGCCGCACCAGCTTGCGCTGGAGAGCAATCTGCTTCTTCTTCCTCTCCTTGTTCAGCTTCTTGATGGCTTCTTTGTCTGCCTGGCTTTCGTCCGTTCCCCACTTGCCATCCTTTCCTTTCTGCCCACCCTTCTTGGATTTCTTTTCTGTGACTACAACTTTGGCTTCTTCCCCATCACTGTCAAGAAAACAAATTAGCACCATTCGCAAAGTTCATATTAGTTGGCAGCTCTTGCAAATACAAATTAAATACTGTAAAACCTATTTAGTGGCCATCTGCCTACATCAGCCATCCTGCCTGTAGTGATCCCTTAACGTATATCCCTGCAGAGAAAAACATATTAATATAGAAAGTGTCTGTCGAAGTCTCCTGTCTACAGTGGTCATTGTTGTGTTTCCCTAATAAAAGTCGTCACTATACACATGTTTGACTGTAAATTATATTATTCAAGCTTTTGTGGAACATGTACATTTGGTCTTTAATCATCAATATGAATCAACATCAAATTTATGCACAAATCCTATACAAACATTGAAGGAGTGTTGCTTGATTTTGTGTAGATTTGATGGAAGGAAGGAAAACTGGAAAAATGACTCATGTGTCACCCCCCCCCCCCCCCCCAATAGTTACCCTACTGACATTGGTTAATAATCTGAAGCTAGGAAAAGCTATGAGGTCATGTCTTGTTATTAAGTTCCTACTCAAGTTCAAGCTCTGGTTGACCTCTAGGGCTCTGGATGAGTATGATTCCAGCATGAAAGTTTAGACTCAAGTTTAAATCTATTGAGATTTGGACCTAGAGGAAAGAAAAATCTAACTGATTTTAAAATGATACATGGATATGATGAAAATGGTACGATTGCACAACTGTCGTAATGCTGGTAGAAAAGGTTAGGTGCAAGTGAACAGAGAACAATCAGAGACAATTAGAATAATCAACTGCCCAATTATAAACCTCAAAAACATTTCTGCAATACAGCATATTGTCACAGCACACCATAGACTCAACAGGTAATTGATTTGAACTGTGCAAACAGCAAACACACTTATCATAACTTGACGTCATGAAGTGGAGGCTGTAGAATCCAAGTAGTTCTGTTTCAGCTTTAATTGAACTGTCTAAAAAAGGAAAATTACTACAGGTACATACATTGAAAAATGAAACAAGTTCAATTCAAGACAAAATTGGTGATGCAGGATGAAATATGACAGAATCAATGCCAAATTGTAATTGTTCCTTCTGGGTCTCTCACTACACTGCTCCTGTCTATCAATACAACGGTCTCACCAGACAGTTTGAGACTCACAATTGCTCAAGTCTATTCTCATGCATTTCTCTCATTTAACCAGGGCTTGTGAAACATTCCTAATAAATATTTGAAGACTAAAAAATAAATGTTAGAGGGAATCTGTGAAGTCGCCGCATTATTCCTCCTCTTGTCAACTACTCACTCAATTGAATGTAAAAAATGGTAATCAAGTAAAGTGCATGGCTCATTATAACAGTATTTCATTCTCAACCCACTTCCATAACTACAATATAGAAGTGTCATTGGTTTAGTTCAGGCCTCCATCTTTTACTGAGGAAGTCATGGGTTTGATGCCAAACCTGGCACATTTTTTAACCCAGGGGGGGGGGGGGGGGGGGGGGGGGTTCACATAGATTCTAGTTGAATTTCAATTCTAAGATGGACTAATAGAAGAAGTAGATGATTTTAATCCAATTTTATGTTGTGTTTAAAATCATTTTAAAAACTAACCGCTTTCCATAATTTTAGAATTTAGGTTCAACTTAGAATTTAAGTTTAATTTTATAGAATGTTTGTGAAACACCCCTCTGGTCTATAAATGGGGACCCAGTAGGATGAAATGTGCATACCATTATTATTATTTAAAATTATACGACTGTAAAGGTTGTATATGCCAGCTACATGTAGTTGTGGGTGCAGCTAGAATGAATGTAAAAAGTGCAGTTCTTGGCTGATTGGTTGTGTGTTTATCTGAAGACTGGGTTTATATTGCTTGTATTAAGTGCTTCGAGATGGTTAATAACATCAAAACATTATCACTATTAACTGCAAATGCTAAATGTGTTTAAAAACATCTGACACGTCATACTTTAACCCTTCCAGACTATTTGATGTTTGTATAACATGCACTCTCCATAGACCCATGCCAGAATATAATGGGGACTAGTCCTGAATGGGAAACACTTTCATATTCATATTGCATCGTTTGCACAAATTAAACCTATACATCCATATTATTTGAATTTTTCACCAGAAGTATGAGCTTTCCATTGCATTATCACCGAGTGCATACAGAAACAAAATATCACACCAAATTTTTAACCTGTTAAACGCACATTTGTATCTCTTGTTGATTTATAATTGCCAATTTGCATCAGCAATACCAGCTGAAAAGTTTGAAATCACAGCAAAGTGCAAGTATGTTAGAGGTGCTGGTATATCACCTGTCATGATCAGATGATTCAATGTCAGTATCGCTGCTTAAACGGCTTCAGGAGCAAACAAAGCAAATACAAGCAATCAAGTTTTAGCATTCTAGAAAAAAAAAGTACTGCTTTGCATTAACAATCAGATCACAAAATCAATTTGTACTATATAAACACAAACACAAAATGAAATTAAAATTGCTCAAACCTTGATTAGTAATCATTTACATGATGTTCTACTCTTACAGAAAGTTCACTTTAACACATACTTTGTGTATATATGTCTAAATAGGAGAATAACAAAATGCCTTCTTCGGTCATCCTTTGGTTAATAGCTTGAATATGTGAAACCCCTTCATGCCTCTATGCATGGTTAATAGGGGATGTATAATTTGTAAAAGTTTGGACAGGCTCCCAAATGTTTGTGCAAATATTGCATATAAACATGTACAATATCATTCATGACCTAGCAGAATGGACCTTACGTGAGTTACATCTAGTATAATACAACTGATAATAGTTTCCTATGGGTAAGTCACTTGGTAAAGATGAAGAAAAATGGCCTTTGATATGAATTACTTTGCCGGAAGTTCTGCACAAGCAATGTTATGTCTTGATAGTATATTTAAAATCCATCTTTAATGGATGAGACTTACAATAGACATACTGTATTTCAATAAATTATACAATTAAAATAAGACACACTGTTATATATAAATTCAAATAAATATAAATTTGTTGGAAGGACATATCTTCTTATATTTATTAACACAAATACAGCCTTAAAAACATAATGTATGATGGGGGCATCGAAGTTCGCACACATTTTGGAAAGAAATACACTGATGTTTATCATGATTCTCATACCAGTTTATTCAGAATATACTGTAGCAAAATGAACATGTTTTTGTTTTGAGATTGCTCAATGTATTTGATCTATTTGGCCCAGTTTCGAAAACCTTTCATTTAAATCAATTAAAAAAAAGGGGCATCGAAGTTCGAGCACAAATATTCCCATTGAATGCCAAGCGAACTAAGATGCCCTAACCATACAAATATGATTTCTGCACTAAAATGAACAATAAGAAGTAGTGCAAATCAGTTTAATGTCCTTTATCAACAAAAATTTTGGAAATTCATTAACTAGGCTGTTTAATTTATCCATACACATTCATTTCAAATTTTCATTATTGTGCTAGTCTGCTAGATACAAGCTTCTGAAAGTAGTCAACAAGATTTTGTAGGTTCAGTTGTAAGTGAACAAAATTATCTGAGAAATACAGTATGTATTATACAGACTGACCAAGATTCGGTTGGAAAAATAAAATGTTCAGAAAATATGATTGTTCCTGAATAGGCTTTACAAACTTCACTTATTCAATTTACTGGTTACCTTTTATCCTTTTGAATTACTGGTTGCACAGCAGGTCTTCGAAGCATTAAAGAATAAAAATCAATCACAATAAGTTATACAGTATATACATGTATGTATGGTACAAGTCATAACCGTCAGAACAAGTCACAGGGAGGATGTATACTCTTCGAATAAACATCCTTGAAGACTTTTAAATCTTTGATGAAAACGTTTGTGCCCCATGCAAGACAATAATCCACTAATGCTGCTCTCTACCCACATGTATAAATGGGGACTTGTATACTGCTGAGTACGCCCTGTGACTGCCAGAATGCACTGCTCCCAAGGGAGTAGATAGTGCACGTCATGTGCGGATTGAATGAGGGTTTGTCCGATGACCGGGGTAGTTCATTGTAAAGCGCTTAGAGATGATGATCAATCATATTGGGCGCTACATAAATAAAAATATATTACTATTATTTATAATAAAGTGTAAAATGAAATACATGTTTTTTGTTGGATTTTGCTCAAATTTCATACTTATTCCTCTCAATGTTTCCTTTCCATTCAAGCACTGTGAGGCATTTAGACGATTTATTATTAATTCCTCGTTTTGCACGATGGTGTCACTCAGCATACTCTCAGAGGTATATGTGACTGGCTATAGCAAAACCCGGCACTTGTCGGTAAAAATCCAAATGTAGATTTTCATAGCATTACAAAGGCCTCATCACAAGCTATCATTTGATGCTTTGTTCTTTCTTATTGGTCAATATCTGGCGATGATATGATTGTTTCAATTTTACTATCATAAGTCTTCTACACACATTGTGTGAACTTAAAATGCAAATTTCTTCAAAACAAGAATTACCGACAAGTGCCAGGTTTTGCTATAGCCGGTCACATATATCATGTCATATGTCAATTCACATCATCAAATATATCACATATATCATGTCATATGTCAATGCACATCATCAAATATCACAGGAATATATGACACAGAGACTTTAAAACAATAGTAGCTACTCACAGTTGGGTTAGAACTGATTCTCTCCTTGATGCAGCCGTTCTCTCCGAGTAGAATGACTTATGAGAGCTTGCAGACATAATGCGATCCTCAATCCTCCCTCTACAGCTGTTCAAACAAGCAGGAAGAAATCACAAGGTAGAAATATTGTTGACGATTGTGATAATGGCTTCGAATTTGGGAATCACCATGATGTTACATTGTCAGCATCAATAAAGTGCTTTTGGACTTGAGGTTTCCTCCACTCCCAAGATTCATAGTTTCATTACTACTAGATCATGCAATATCCATAGATCTGGCCCCATATGATATTCAAGAAACCCTGCTAGCTTAGTTCCTTGCTAAGTGTATTTTAAATATGCAGTTTATTGAGCATCATACAGTTTTCCTAGTCCCCAACTAGGGTCAACTGGGTAAGCCTTAGGTACCCTCTAAGCCTTATTTAGCAACTAAAAGATATTGTGTATAATTCTTAATTGCGTCATCCAAAATAGACTTAGCAAGGAACTTAACTAGCGGACTTTCATACAGGCTCTGGTTGATACAGGAACTACCAGGTTCCTTGAAGTAATGGATTAAAGATAAGGACTTAACTTTGAACTGCTGAGCAATAGTTTTGATTTAATTTGAAGTTAAAATGATCATATGTGCATGAATAGACAATTAGCCCCACCTTCAAGGCAACAACATTTTCTTATGAATGTAAAATAATGTTTTGTAAGCCATTTACAGTTTGATGAACAAAGTAACACAGCACATGCTCATCATTCATATGTCTAGACAAAGATGCCTACTCTGATACAAAGATAAGTTTTCAACAAGTTGAAGAATTAGTTAATCTCCAAGCATAATTTGACTGCTTGGCAGTCACTTATATTTTCCATATGAAATGCAATTCAGTGAACAATCTCTCAAAAGAACATTCATAGCAGCTCTAAAGGGCTAGAATCTCAAACAAAATGGATCATTAGTAGAGAATAACACAAATATATTCCAATTAGGATGTGATCATGTGTTCAGCCCTTTAAGTTTTTGGGACAAATATTTGTTATTTTACCAAAGAAGAAAATTCCTTAATGGGACAGCACAGTGGATAAACTTTTGTCCAAGGTGTAGGTCCTGGCTTCAGGGATAGTGACAGCACGATGGTCTGGGATGGATGTACTCAATTTGTAATGCGATGAGATTGCTACTTACTCTAGGAATGTCTTGAGATCCTCTTTGAGATAGTAGAGCCACTCACGCTGTAGCATCTTCACTGCATGCTCCTTGGCGCGGTCAAATATGGATGCCTGCACCAGATCACTCGTTTGTAAGAGGTTTGTGTGGATAAAATCCCTCTCGCCTTGTGGTAGATCTGACAAGTAAATGAGTGACGGAAATAAAGCATTACCATAGCAACGCTTAGTCTGACATTCACAAAAACATGACTTGCACATCAGCACCTCGAGATCACCATATGCAGCAAGTTTCATTAAAATTCTTTAAAAACTGGAAGAAGATTGCTTCACAAGGTTTTTGCATTGGACCAACTGCCCAACTGTAGACGGACTCCTATATAACCCCATTAAACATTGTTTGGCTGGGATATCAAATATACATACTAAATCTAGGTATCTACTAATATGCTTTTAACAAAATTAGAAAAACATACTGAGGAAATATGAAATGGAAGCTTGGTTGATGCCTGAAAAATAGCATCTCCCCTCTGCCTTTTCAACCCTTGGCTAGATCGAGAGCAAATACATATAATAAACATCAGAACAAGATAACAAGATAGTAACAGGGAAAGTAGGAAGAGGTGCCTATACCTATGTTCCAAATTCCACCGTCCATGATGTACTTGTTGAAGATAGACCAAGCATGAGCCATGAGGAGCAGTCGGTCAGCCGAGCGGTCCTCTGCGATGACATAGTCTGAAACATCCTGCCAGAACAGCAGGTAGGCAAGCAACTGATGGTCCGTGTGTCTGCACAGAGAAATGGATTTGGTTATCTTTATCGTTCAAACAGTTGATTGTTCAAATATGTTATCAAGAGAAATTAATTGTGTTATGCAAAATACATGTGTTGCAAGACAATACAGTGCCCTTATCCCATAGCAATATTATTCACATATTTTTAAAGACAAAACACAACACATTTTCAGATGGCATTACAGTAATTGAAAAAGAAATACATCCTATGTATTTTAAGCTAACAATACAGAACCTTTGTGAAGGTTATGGAAATGTAACTGATTAAAGCTAGGTTATGGTGTCATAAAAACTGACATTTTCCTTTGGGCAGGAGAGAGTTTTTAAAACAGGCTTTCCCCAGCCACTCCAGGACAAATGCAAGGAAAGCATGTTACCAACCTTTCTAGGTAGTTCTGGAATGGCCTGCCTGCATCCTTGTCGGAGGATAAGCCCACATGGAAGCGGGCGGACATTGGGCGAGGAATGTACTTGGTCTCATCCATGGTCATCAGCAGGCCTGGCTGAATGCTGTCCTCCATCTGCCGCCCTCCATGGGCGACTAGTGACCAGTCATTCTGCGTTGTAGCCAACCGGAAGCAAGAAGATGGCCGCACTGGCAGTGAGTTGACGAAGGAGATGGATGGTAGGAAGGTATCAACAGGCTTCTTGGCTTCCTCCAGGATCTTTTGGTGCCGTTCCCTCAAGCGTTCATAGCTGTATACGGGAGAAGGAAGTTTAAGCAGAGCAAATTTTAAAAATAACTCAAAAGCAGGAGACTTCTGGGCCTGAAATCATAAAACCCCACTAGCTGTCAGATCAGTGTCAAGCTGCGTCAAAATCTGTTTGGTTAGCTAGGGCCTGTCACATCAGTTATTCATTCAAATTAAAGGGATCTAGTCATTTTGCTGACATTTGCAAAAATAAAATGAAATGGTTTGATCAAATGTTTGTTTCTGTGATCTGATATGTTCACTAAGTGATTCCAATGTAAATGAATGTCTTATGACCAAGTAATGAGTGGAAAGGCTAAGTGATATTTGCTAACTCATTGTTCTAACTTTGCACACATTTGAGGGTCTCCCATTGAGTTTTTCAAATCTGAACACTTAAATCCTAAATATCATTATGACTTTATGAGAATAAGAAACTTGGTAAACTGAAATACAAATACAAAAAGGTATGTGAGAAGTGCTAGAGTTTTAAGAAAATGTTTGTGGATTTTGACAAATGTTACTACAAAGGTCCCCAAATAAAATGTTATTTCTGGAAAGTTCATTATTTTAGAAGGAAGAGAAAAACTTGTGAAGAAAATAATAATGAGGTGAGAATAGATCAGGGTTGGTTGAGTTACTTACCTATATTCACCCGACTTCTCTTGATGAATCAAGAACCTTGCCACCCAGTAAGACCTTAGTCTCCTCAGGATGTCATACTGTGTCCTGGTGAACACTGAATCACTCAGTCCAATGTTACCTTGGGCTTGTTTGATCTGCTTCTGAGCATCCGGTGTCAGCTTGAACCGGTATTTATCTTGAATATCTCTGCAATTAAAAAAATCTCATCCATTACACTTCACAGAAGTTGTTTTCTTGTATGTTTTTTTTATCAATACATCAGACATTCACCTCATATCATCTCCACAAACCCAAACATACATGTAGAGAGTATAATGAATATTTCAACAAATTTTTAACACCATAACAATTTAAGAAAATTAAGCATTAAATAATAAGATTTGTCACCAACAAAGAAGGATCAAGTGTTTGGATAAAAACTTGTCCAAAGCATATTAACTTTTGGGCTCATGGCAGACATGGCATGAAATAGAGCAGCTTCATGTGGAAACAATTCATTCCCTCTTAATGAAAACATTCACTCACCTAAACAATCTCGTTCGTGTGATATCTGCACCATCTTCAAGGACCTGGACATTGTCCCTGTACATCTCACAATCAAGCCAAAAGTTCAGCATGTCCTCTCCGATGGTGCCCGCCAGGAAAACCTTGAATAACTCCATTCCTATCAGCTGTATCATTAAAAAAAATTAATATGAAACAAATCATAGATGTAGGTTCCTCTTCTCTGGTTAAGATCTATGTGAATACTTGAAATGAATACAATATTAACAGTGGCGTAGGGGACCGAGCCGCCAGAGACTGTTGGATTTCAGCTATTCAAAGCCTACAAATCACAACAACTGGCTAACAAGCAAAAAGCAAAAACAAATACCGGCCTGAGGATCCCCCCTCACTACGCCACTAAATATGGAATAGATGAAAGCTTACAAAATTACTCTGCAAGCATATATTTGTTTTACATTTGTTTATATTTACATCTGGTGTTGCCAGTTCTGATGCCATCTATGTGACACTGTTTATACTGTTTAGTCTGGAATTGTCAATTCTGTACATGTGTTTTTCGTGCTTTCGTTAATTCACATTAACATACAATATTCAATACTCACACTTCCCAAGATTTCTTCCTTGAGTTGATGGAAAGTGACGCGGTGCTTGGCTTCCACTTGCCTCATCACCGACTCAGTCTCCTTGTACTCTTCCAAGATCTCTTCTGCATCTTCACCATGGATGATGCTATGCTCTGCCTCAGGATCCCTAGCCTCATTCACCTGCACAAAACACAGGGTATACAAAACTCAAAAATAACCTTTTCGCCGGTGTAAATGCCAGTCACAATGGAAGCCACTTTTGGAACAATCTAGAAAGGTTAACAGCTAAGACAGACAAAATGGAGAAACAAGGATGCCCTGATATATCACTTTGGAAGACATTTGGGGATGATAGGCTTTTGCTTTTGCTGCATACATGTATATACTGTGATTTGTTTGATAAATGCTCATTCCTTCTGGTAAGTTCTGCTGCCTGGAAATACTTGAGGTTAATACAATGGCACTTAATGTATGGTAATGTATGTAAGGGTGTATCTCTATGCATGCAATGCTATTCTCATTTTCTCAGAGTTTCTGCTAATCACATTTGAAATATCTCTCCATATTCCAATCAGTTCATTAGCTTCTAAAGACACATACTTGTTGATGCTTTAATTTACAAGCAGTTATTGATGTATCATGAACAAACAAAAAAGATAAAGGCTACTGCTCTCACCTGTATCTCTAGTTCTGCAAGGGCATCATTTAGGAAATCAGCACCAGCATTGCCATCGCGTGCTACACCACTGCCAACTCTATCGTTTAAAGGAACAATTCTTTCCTCTGAAGAAGTACTTTTCATTTCTTCTTTCTGCTCAGTGAAAGACTCCTCCTCATCACCTTCAACATCCTCTTCATCGCTGGAGCATGTGTCTTCACTTTCGCTCTCTTCTTCAGATTCTTGTGAAGGACTCTCACGATGCAATGTCCTCTCATTGTTTTCTACAGTTTTCCTGGATGTATAAAAGAAGGATTGCACAATTGTAAAAGACCAACTAGCTAGCTATGTCCCTACCAGACAAAATATTAAATAAGCAGTACAAGGATGCATACAAGACAAACAAATAAAGTGAGATAAATGTGTTAAACTACTGTCAAGACCTCTCCAATAACTTGATTCCAAACAGCGTAAGAATGAATATGGTAACATTTGACCATAAACACACCATCCTTCTATGTTAATTTTATACATATTTATCAAGTGTTTTTTTCTTTAAAAAAAATCAAAATAACATGCTAACTTATTTGTAATCAAATTATTATTTGATCTTTGACCTCGTGACTAAAATTATTTTAACAATTCTAGCACCTCAAGTCATATACAGCTAGGATCAAGCTTGGTGCCTACCTGGTTCTCGAGATATCACAATCATGCGCTGTTTTTTACATACTTATATAATTCTTAATGAACTTTGTGACTTTGAACTCATAATCCAAAATTCAAATCACTGCATTAGCTCTGTACAGATACATATATTTCCAAGTGTTATTTAGATATATCCCAGAGTTCTTGAGTTATCTTTCATTTTTCTAATTAGCCATTTGACATTTGACCCCCGGACCCCCAAATCACTCCTTCAAGATACTTGAAATTAAAAGTTTCTTGAAATATTGCAATATCGAGATCAAGAAGGTCATACGGATGGATGGACGCTTAATGAGGAGGCATCACAAAATATGAGATTATTCATTATATTTTCTGATAGCACAATGATATTTAACAATAGCTTGTAGAATGAAGATAAGAGGATTCTGTTATTGATATCAAACAGAATCAGTGGTGTGCTAACATGATCATTGCAGCTGATTAACTAAGCCTCAGTTGTTATTCTAAAAGTGACTTCTGTATGAAAAACTTCTCCTGTTTAATACCTTTGATTTGCAGATTCCACTGGAGTCTGGATTGTGGCACGTTTCTTTGTCGAGTTCTCTTTCCCGCTTCCACTTCTTAAGGCACTTTTACCAGCTGATAAACAAGAATATTTCAGACAAATTGCATCACGTTATGTCAGTTAGCATTTGTTAGTGCATGCTCATGCACTAACAAAAGCGGGTTACATAACCAATATTGTTATCGCACGCTCAGATTACGTTTCATGCGGTATCATTAAAAATCATGGCAGCCTCCTGTGGTCAGTCAAAATAGTGGAAATATATCACTAGAAGTGACATGAATTGTGAAATAATCAGTAACAATAAGCAAAAATACCGCTATTTGTTTTCTCTTTAATGTAGTTACAAGTATTTGATATTTACATGATCAATTAGAAAGTTTTATGAAACCGCCAGGTTCTGGTAATAAACCATCTCTACCTTTCTTGCTAGCAAGAGTCAAGGTCGTCTCTTCTCTCTCCATATCGTCCTGCCTTGAAGACTTGTCTTCCCCTCTGCTTGACACCTTCCCATTGACAAGCTTCTCCCGGGAACTCTTGTTCGGAGACGGGGCTTTACCGGGTAGCTGCTGGTTTGGGTAGGAGGCTCCAAGTGGACTCCACAGAGATCCATTTATAGCTGCAACAAAATAAACAATTCAGTGAATTTATTGTAATGTTTTGAGCATGCCCACAGCCAAGATTACAGGGATTTTATCACCTTGAAGGAGTTAAGAGAAGCAATCCCAATTATGATACTTGGATGAACACATTGAAATGATTCCTTGATAATCCATTCCACTGGCAGTTACAGGAAACTATGTTTTAAATGGTTCTTCATCAATATTGAGGTTGACATACTGCAGAACCAATTCCTAATGGGTCTACATTTAACACTTGTTTTATTATCCTAGGGACTGAACTACAAATTGATTCTTAGTTTCAGGCTCATGACAAAAGCAAATAGTACTGATATAAGTGATCCTGGGAACATACTTATCTGCAATGAAAGGTGGACTTCTTTCCAATACTATAAAGATTGATCTCTTTCACACTCACATAATTATTTTGCATAGTGTTCTCCGTTGCATGTAAAGCTGCAAAGGCCATTTATGTAGGACCATGCAATAGTATACAAGGGACTGTACCTTCACAAAGAGGATGGCATTTGCTACTCACATTATTATTTCACTGAGGAAACAAAATCCACACCTTTTACCAATGCGTCATTTGTAATTTAGTGATTTGGACAGTATTCAAGGACAAATGTAGCAGTTCTAAAACTGTCACCAGGCTTATAAACTGGCTTTGCTTTGAGCATCCGACTGTGTACTCACTGAGTCCCAGCATTGCAGGCATACTGATGCAGCGAGAGCCAGGCCTCATGTGCTTGAAGAGGACATGTCTGTCTGTGTCTCCAGGCCAGCTGTAGTCACTGTCATTGTCATATTCTGACGCCTCATGGCTTTGGGCTAGGCTCATGGATGTGGTGGAATAGCTAGTGGTCTCTCTACTGTAGCCCCGCAGACCAAAGGTGCTTTGGCGGCTTGTTGACAAGCGGTCTTCTAGGGGACGCACCAACAGCTTGCAGAGTTTATATTCCAGGAAAAGTCTTGTTCTGAAGGTGTAAACAGGTGGAAAAGATGTACATGTATGTTGGTAAGTATCTTATCCAAGGAGATACATGTATGATCTTTGATTGCATAAGGAATTCTTGGGTACCAGATAAAGGGGCGCTTTTTTGCCAAAAAATGTCTAAGGGTAAAAAAAATGAGGAAATTCATTTTGCAGTATGCATACAAAAACTTAATATGCCTGTATCATGCAAATGGTCTTCTTTGGGTCTTCTTCAGCACTGGAGACCAAGGATCTACCAACAACTTTTATCCCACAACATTATCATTTTCACTACCTTGTAGTCTGTACATAACTCAACATGAATTTCTGTACAATATAAAATCACAACTAGTGCCCAAACTTTCACTTTGTTATATTCTAAGTTAGATTTGGTCTACTTATTATCACTACTCTACTGTATATGTATTTGGATGCAAGGTAATATTTTCAGGCAATAAAGTTTGTAGCATCCCTGGAAAATGTTGAACTGGACCCCTATACCATGTACTGTATAAAGTTGAAACATAATATAATTTGGATCAGAAACTCCTTTGTCACCTGAGAAAGAGAGGCAGCCTTTTCCTCTTGGCCCAGTCCATGATGCGCTCCCGCTCTGCATCTCCTGGCCCATAGGACATCCTCCTGGGGTCCCTGTGGACAGCATCTTGGGGACTGTACTGACCAGAGTCATCCTCCACCTCCTGGAAGGACCCTGTCAGCCGGTTATAATACAGCGGCTGAGGGAAAGCCTGTACCATGCAGAAAACAAAAAGGGAATTATACAATATATACATGTACAGTGTATTTGCCCTATGTGCTGAATCACACTAACTGTCTCATTGATCAGTAAAACATATGTTTTATAAGAATGCAACTAATTGTCAGTAAAATTATACGTCTCCACATAAATGTAGTTCACTTAACATCTGCCCATATATTTGGGCCAAGTTTGAGGTATGCAAGGTCTACTTTCCATACAAGTTGACTCCATATTCAGGCAAAATCACCTTATTTTGTCACAAAATATCAGGATTGAACATCCACCTGGGGGTGTATTCTGAAAACGATTTTAAGGTTTAAATGTATTGTATAGATCTACGGCATATACGTCACTAAAATATCAAACTGTACTTAAGGAATATCGATTTGCTAAAATATATTTTAGTGACGTATATATGACGTAGATGCAATAAATTTAAACTTAATTTGTTTTCTTCAGAATACACCCCCAGGTAAAGACCCCCTGCTTCTCAGTTCAAAGACAGGAGGGATGTTATTTCTTATTTGGGCAAAAGACCTAGAGCACCACTGGTGTAGCATGGTCGGACTGATTGGAGAGGGGGGGGGCACAAACATTATTGAGAGGCACACCGTATGTATTTTTTTGTATATTTGTTCCCCTTATTAAATGTTTTTTTTGTTTAATTCCCTCCAAATCATGCCCCAACTTATGTTATGTATTTTTCCCCTCTGAAATATGCCCCCCCCCCCCTTGGTAGCTATGCAACTGTATGGGGTCAATAGTAGTTGACAGACAGTTATGTGATCACAAATCAATAGACTTTGTGTTGATGTATAGGGCCATTCTTGGTCACGTGTGTGACCCAAAACATGACAAATTTTGAAATGGGATGCTTATATTTCAGTAAGTATGAGACTATAATGGTTTTTACTTCATATGTGACTTGAATATGTTGTAGTCTTTCAAACTTAACACAAAAGATTTTATAAGGATTACGTAACTCAATGTCAGAGGTCAAATGGCATGGGTCACGTGTGTGACTTCGCACGGAGCGCTTTTTTTCATACCTAAATTTCATTTGGAAAATTCTTTAAAATATGAATAGCTATAATGTTCATCTTATTACCAGAGAAGTACTATACATTTGTAAGTACAACAATAGCAATGAATGAAAATTATATCAAACCGTTGTTTTTTATAGTACTTAATTATGTAGCAACGTCTGGTCACGTGTGTGACATTTTGGGGTGGTCACGTGTGTGACATGTACAATATGAATGGAAAAATGGGAATTTTATAATATCGGGTTTAGAAAAGAATGAAAGGTTGAATTTGTACAAAGTTGGTATCAACCTGTACAGGAAAGTGAGAAGAATGAGCTTGCTAATTATCCTTTTGATATCTTGATTATTTTCTGAATTATGATTATTAGAAAAATATTGAAATATGTAAATTTATGCAAATGAGTAAAAAAGTTTCATTTTAAACTTCAAATCATGTATTTCATGAAACTTTACACATGGATCATTCCAAAAATGGAACAAAACTACAGAAAAATAAAACTTCAATTTTTCCGAAAAAGTTTCACTTTTCAAAGAATGGCCCTATAGATAGTTGTGTATCTTACTACCATACTTACTGGATACTGCAGAAATGCATTGAAGTAGTCCAAGAAGAGGTCATCATAGGCAAGCAGTGACTCAAAGTTTTCTTCATTTATTTCAATTGCTGAAATGGTGAAACATACAACAAAGTAGAATTAAGACAGGTGCCTACAACATATTTTAGATAAAACAGTAACCATATTCTGAACATCTAGCTGAGATTTAATTTTATCTACTTGAAATATAATCAAGCTATCAACGTTTAAATCATTAATCTGAAAATGTTAATGTCTATATAATGCATCTAGCATGTATTGTTAATGCCTTTTCGTGTCATTTGTCCAGTATTGTGTGCACTTCTACTGAGGCAATAATTGCATAGTACAGTAGTTCCTCTTCTCTGCAAATTACCTAATTTGGATAATGTGTTCCGTCAACTTTGCACATTTTACAGAATGATCTTCTGCAATCATTAGGTAGTTATTGATTTAATTTACTAAGCCAAATTACATGTTTCACTGCTGCACATAATAGATACAATCTCTCTTTTTTGTGCAAAAACAGCAATTGATTGGAAAATGATAGGCTGAAACATGTTCAAAATAAGTTTTCTGCCGCATCAAAGTGGTAAAACACTAAGTTACATTACTCTGCAACAAAATAAAACAGTTATTGGATTTAAGATTTCACAAATCTTTTAGTGCAAAAATACTCAATTTAAAATTGTTTTCAGATAGCTCCAGTTCTAATTTTCATAACATTAAATTCAGAAATGGTCTATTGTAAACTTTTCTTTAATTAAAAAGGAAAAGAAAAGTACTTCATTGTCAAAACTTGTTTGTTATTAAATCAAAGAGAAATATTTAAATTCATTTTACAATTCTATTTACATTTGAATAGGGGGTGTTTATACTAGAGAGTACAGTCAGACACCTGAATCTTTATACCTTATTACCTTTTCCTTTAAAAAAATTGTAAATGAATTTATAAAATCAACATTCAATACAGATTAATTATGTCAGACATTTTAAGAAGCCAGAGAGCCAATTTGAAGCGCCCTCTAAATCAGAACTTAATAACCCTTTAAACTTAAAGCACGGTCACCATCACACTGTACACTAATCTATGCTTCAAATTAATATTGTTTCTGTAATGAAACTGGTGTTTTCTTTTATTGTGTAGTATGATTGAACCAGTATTTTTTTCCAATTAGATTTTAAAATGTATCATGTATACAAAATAACGAAACAAATTAGAAAATTACAGCAATATTAATCATTTAATAATGATTTATTTCCAAATAATAATTAATTGGTCTCCTTCTTTTTCAGAAATGTACATTATTTGTGGAGGATATACAATGAAAATAAAACATCAAACATAATTCAATTCATATCAATGTACATATAGTTCAGTGACCCAGACTTGTTCAATATATTCAGTAGGCTATAAATGTAAATTATTGGTTTTATTAAACCATCAGACCCAATTCACAACATTATATTAGCCCAAAGTGCTCCAAAGTAAAACAACAACAAAAGTTAATTTTTAAAATATCAAATATATCCTGAATGCCTGAATATATTTGCCCCATGATACTTGATAATTGATTGCATAAACTCATTATTGATCATCTGGAGCTTTATTAACATATTACCAGGGAACTGGTATTACTGCAGTGAGCCTCTTGACTTGGTGGTATTTAATATTGTATACATACAGTTCAGAACATGACATATATGAAGTAATATATGATCATATGATGCACACATGTGTGGTTCCATCCCTAAAACATGTTATGCTATGTGCATTATATAATTATGCTACTGATCATGAGGCAATACTCACGTTTCATTTTGATGATTGTTGTAGAGTGTAGTGTAACTGGTCCTAAACTACAACATATTCAACCAGGCAAGATAGAAGAACTTGTTGACACACGTTAATCCACAATGCATCTTGCTACGTGCTGTGCCAAGCTAAGCTGCGGTGTATTAAGTTGTAGAAACAAATCAGTCCCGATCTCGTAAACATATTCCACCTTTTATTATCGTATTCCTCGGTTGAGGCGACGTTACTTTAGTATGCACTAGTTAGATCTATCTTCAAAGTTTTGATTGTAGGGCCGTTTGTGTAACATGGAGAGTTCAAGTCCTGGCACTGTGACAGTTCACTCCTAATTCATAGAATCATTATGCCCCTCAAAATCACACAGGTTCACTATACAAGTGGTTGCAAAAAATTATTAAAAGAAATATTCATAGTCGATGACGGTCATGATATTCCATGTATGCAATCTTCTTGGAACTTGACAGGTATCAGGATTGAATTTCAAGAACCAAGTACGTAAACTGGTAGTCGGATCTTTACCCCGGTGTAATAACGTGTACTAATACCCCGCTATAGGAAGTTGTGTATAGGTCTCCATGGCACACCACAGCTCACAGTTGAGTAAACACGAATAACGGCCTTTCGAGGGGTTCCATTGTTTGCTTTGGGATACATGCTAGGTGCGTTATTGCCAATAACGCACCTTATAGTCTATAGAAACAATGGATCAGCATTTAGGTGGCAAATATAATTTTTGTAATGAAAACATTACAAGTCGGAACGGGGTCGGAACCCACAAAGCAGGTTAGGAACTTGGGACAGAAGAACGCGTAGACATGCACAATCAATGGATTTTTTTTTTATACCTCCTTGGTGTCTCTTATACCGCCTTTGTGTTTCTTATTCCTCCTTGGTGTTTCTTATACCGCCGTTGTGTGGCAAGATTGGTAGAGCGTGCGCTTTCTAATCGTGAGATCCCAAGTTCGAACCCTGCCCACCGCGTTTGTCCTTTAGCAAGACAATTTAACCATATTTGCGGCTCTCTACCAAGGCGTATAAATGGGGACCCGATAAGAGGTGAAAGCAAAGATCTTCTCACTGGGCTCACTGCCCATGAGCCGCTTGGAAGGAATGCTCCCCAGGGAGTGGAGATGGTGCACACAATATGCCTGCTGGTTTGCATTGTATCCTCTGCATGGGGTAATAATAGTGTAAAGCACTTAGAGATGATATTCTATCATATTAGGCGCTATATAAATCGAACCTATTATTATGTTCCACTGAGACTGCGAAGTAGGCCTATACGTCTCCATCTAGATATAACTAAATAAATCGAAAATAAAGGAACATAGTGCGGTAACGTGATTAAACGGTTTATATTGCATTGTAGTTGGTTATTTTTTCTAAATAGGAAAGTGTGTGTGTGTGTGTGTTGCGTGTGTGCGTGTGTGTGTTGCGTGTGTGTGTGTGTGTGCGTGCGTGCGTGCGTGTGTGCGTGTGTGTGTGTGTGCGCGTGTGCGTGCGTGCGTGCGTGCGTGCGTGCGTGCGTGCGTGCGTGCGTGCGTGCGTGCGTGCGTGCGTGCGTGCGTGCGTGCGTGTGTGTGTGCTTGTATGGTGGAAACGAAGAGAATGAATAGCATATATTTGTTACAAACTTATGCACTTTCAAAATTAAATGATATTTCATCTCTCGTTATTGTCCCTCAATAGTTATTTAAAGTGGGGAAAGTTAATTTAAATTTATAAGGACGAAATAAACGGTCAATAATGTATCAAGGATGATTAATTTTGAAATGTCCGTTGAAATACAGTGTATAATAGGGATAAAAAGTCTGTTATATTATGGAGACAAAATTGGGATGGAAATTTTATTTTCACTATTGCTTACATGTAGGTTGTGAGAGGAAAATTAATTTTTGTATGTGATTATGATGTAAAAAGATATCCCACCGTACTATATGCATAATTATGTTGCAATCTTGGCAAAAGACAAATAATTTAAGATAGTTAAATGGTTATATGAATCGGAAAATATGTATAAATTAAAGGAAGAATTATATTTGATAGATATTTATTTGAAAGAGGGATTGTTCAATTGAACCACTTGATTGAGAAAGGTCACTTATTTTATGAACCTCTGTATGAGAGGTAATATTACGATTATTTATTATTTTGATAATTTAGGTAAAGGAACACAATTTTGGATGTATTTTATAAAAGTACTACAACAAAAATATGATTTGCAGGTATATAAGGTATGGGCAAACATTATTTTGATTTTTATAACTTTAATGAATTAAGATAAATATTTGTTAAATCGATAATTTACTATTGGTACTCATTAGAAAACAACGAGAATTTCAATTTAAATCATTGCATGGAGCCATAACACACTAATGAGCAGCTTAAATATAAAGTTTGAACGCAGCCGGACTAAAGTTTATTTTTTGGATTTGAGAATGTGAGCGGATATACACTGAGTGAGTGAGGGATAGTTGAGTTCTGGTATAGAGAGAGTACAGTTTTAGTCAAACTGAATTTTAGTAACCAAAACCTGCACCATTACATTATAAACTGATAATTATAACTCCACCATGCTCAAAAGGAATACAAAAATTACAAACGACTAAGTAAAAAGCCTGTTATTATTCAAAAAGAGCTGTTTAAACTAAAGAGGGCGCTTTCAAAACACACATGTGTTTAAACCATTTCAAATCATGTAAAATATTGTGCATGTGATGTTTTGTTGAAATAGTGATTAGATAGAGAGATAATCAACAACTAATTAAAATCCTCTTTTTAAAAATTTTGAAAAGAGGAAGCATTTTAAAACGAATTTTATAACGGCTGGTTCAAAATGATCTAATACTTGTGGGGCCCCACATTTATTACAAATGGTTATGTTTATGGATATTTCAGCCGTTTCTGAACCGATTTTGATCAAATAAAGTTTATTCTGCCATTAAAATTGTATGCTCTTTCAAATTTGACACTCAGTTTTTCATTATCTCACAAAAAAAATTATTTTGTGCAGCGCCCTCTCTACCAAAACTCAACTATCCCTTTAAAGGGATAGTTGAGTTTTGGTAAAACTATAGTAACTAAAACGTGCACCATAGTACAAACTAATAGTTACAACTCCACCATGCTCTAAAGGTATACACAATTACAAACGACTATAAGTACAAACCCTGTAATCTTCCCCAAAAAACGCAAGAGGGCGCTCTATAAAAACTCATTGGTTTCAACCATTTTTTCATACAAAATTGTGCATGTGATGTTTTGTTAAAATAATGATTAAATAGAGATATCATCAACAACTATTTAAAAACATAAGCATTGTATGTATTTGTTTAACGAAGTCAAGATATCGTCTGGCTACTATAGACGGTGATATAAATAAAATATTTTTAAATCAAATTGTACAACTATGAGAGCATTCGAAAGGGAATGATTCTCATTTCACATGTTTTATTCAATGAACTTTCAAATGAAATTAAAACCAACCAATTTAGTTTCATGGGGCATTTCGGGAAGTACCAAAAATCGTGTGTGTGTGTGGGGGGGGGGGGGGGGGGGGGCAGGGCGAGGGAGGAGCAGGCTTTTGTTCCTTTCATCATTAAAATTACCTGCTTTTATGTTGTTTGTGGGTTTTTTTACAGAGTGAGTAAAGTATACAAGCGATTTATAAATTGTATTATCTCATAAATTATACACAGGTAGGTTTATTTGTGCACAGTTATACTGCAATTCGTTTGTTTAATTATGTTTATGAATAAGCTATCAATATTGAACATACGTTAGGGGGCACATGTTTTCGCCTGACAAAAATGCCCCACTCGCCGTTCAGGTGACTGAAAATGTACATACTTATACCTCAAAAGGATCTAGTAACATTGTCAAAATCAACAAAACTCCAGCAGGTCTCACATACCTTGTTGTATTTGTATTACCAATAATGCCAATAATGAAGCATACTTATATAGAGCAGTCATGTTTTGTTTTTCCAAATATCCTTTCATTCGAAAGATATTTATGATTGAAGTGTTCGGATTGTTAATTATCCACCGGAACATCAGAACTGTGTACAAAGTCAGTGCAATGAGTCATCGAATATCACTTTTCATTATTTTTCGCTCATACTCGCTCATATACCTCGGTCATAAAATATGATAATTTTCAGTCACCTAAACGACGGGTGGAGACATGTTCGTGCTGGTCAGGCGAAAACCTGTGCCCCCTAAGGTAATGTAAACCCCACTGGAAAATCCTAGCTACGTCACTGTATAAAATGTATGATGTAAGTGTATCACATTCGGTTTCAAATTTGTTTCAATACAATGTATTTCCTTTCGCAATCAATATACCACAATAATAATGCATGATTATGAAAAATGGATTATAATAAGCCAGATGTGAACTGTTGCTTTATACATGAAAGCTATAGTCGAGGCCTTAATAGCCCATTCGAAAACGTTACATACAACATAACAATCTTGAAACTGTTGTATCAATAAGAGAATTAAATATATTCATTAATAAACTTTAATAAACTTTTTCACCAACCGTTTACGTTGTATATACTGTAGATACCGTATATACGATGTTATTCATTAACCGGATACGAAGAAATTCATTATTATATGCTATATTGCAACTATAAATGGTAGCTAATTTAGCTATATAGATTACAATAAGTGGTAAGTCATATTTGTTAATTGGAATTTTCCATATAAATTCGAAATTGCCCTCGAGTCTTACATGGTAATGAAAAAAAAAATGAGACCGGGCTAGCGGGGGTAAGGAAAGAAGATTAATTGTCCCCCTGTGGAGGTTTTTGACTGATCCTCCGCTCCCCATAATGCGATTCTTGACATCGGCTGCTTACTGCTCTGCTCTGCCCTGCATCAGAGAACGAGTTGAAACTCTACCCCTACATTAATTTCTCAATAATCAGATCGACCAAAAGTTTGGAACCTAATCAAAAGTTCAACTGTTCAGGAATAATGCCAGATCCTTTCTAAGTTATATTATTTTATATGGCCTACAATTCCTGCTTTGAATGAATGAATGAATAACTTTATTACCAATATGTTCAAAGATAAAAAGATAACAATCATACATGTATACGAAATGTTAAGAGACAAACCAATTGGTAAAAGGACCGAAATAGCAACTATTGCTAGTGGGGCGTAGGACCCTCTGTACATGGATGAATGATATATTTACATTTTAATAAGGCAATTATAAACTATGGCAGCTATATACTAAGTATTTACAATAGTGGACATTCACCCACTAATAACAACTAAACTATAAGATTATATAAAACATAAACAAAATCTTTTCAAGAGAATACAATGCTATATTTTTGGTAGCAGTTCTCACAAGACTATTTATACAATTTGAACACATCTAATATACCTAATGAATAAAACAATGGAGAGGATGAGGCCATTCTATTATTAAAAGTAATTGCTCTCAAGGCCATTTTTTGTAACATCAATATTTTATTCATTAACATCAAAGGTGCATGCACTTCCCCAGACTTCAAGGCCATAAGATAAATGTGACTGAATAAATGAATAATATAATAATACGAGGACTTGTTTCGGAACAAAGAATCTTAGCCTATACAAAATTCCTACTTTCCTACGAAGTACAGAGCATAACTTATTTATATGTTCATTCCAAATCAAATGCCTATCAAAATATCTTCCAACAAAACTCATTTTTTATTTTTACAACTCCAACAATACGACTCTCTTTTCTCTTTGGCTTAATAATCGTAAAATTTGTTTTCCACCATTGACCAATGTGCTTTAAGTTATCAGTTATTTCCAATAAATAAATATCTGCTTGATTAGGTAAAAAAGAATGAAAGATATTAGAGTCATCAGCAAAGAATCTAAAATTAAAGTAGTCTGATGATCTAGGCAAATCATTAATATACAGTATAGTATAGGCCTATAATTATGACCTGGATCAATTCTTGTACCTTTCTTATATACACAGGACTAACTCTGGCTATCTGGGAAGACACCCAATTGAAATGACATGTTAAAAATATACGAGACTCGAGAGTGGTTGTGACACACAATGTACAGATTCTGTCAATAGAATAACATGAATATTATCACTACCACATGACTTTTTCATATCGCAATTCAAAATTACATTTTCAACCTCGGCATGAGTAATTGGTGACCAATACAAGGAATAAGAGGTTATCCTAAGTAATCCTTATAACTATGTTCACATTGCAACTCATTAATCTTTTCTGCCAACCGTGGCCCAACCGACACAAATAAATCATTAAAAATATCAACTATTTTCTGGGGCTCTTTATAATCCTGAAGTGTACCATCTACTTCAACTTGCAATTTATCAACAACTTTCCTAGTCTGATCTAGCCTATCCGATATATGCGTCGGGCTTTCTGGCAATTAGGCCTACTAGTATACTAATCGCGTTATGGAGACGGACAATCGGCGAGGGCGCAGCCCGGCTTCGCCCTCGCTGATTGTCCGTCTCCATATCGCGATGATTGTACGTGCCAGAATTAAGCCCGACGCATATCGGATAGGCTATATTATTAAGTCTGATCCTGTTTACCAAGCAATTCATTAACTGTTTTCCATGTTTTACCCGAATTACCCTCATACTTTTTAAACATGATACGACCATAGTATAACTTCTTGGCATTCCTTAGAACAGATGTTAGCAGATTCCTATACCTCTTATAATTATTAAAAGCATTAATATTAAATCTAGACTCTAAAACCATAGAGTAAAGTTTATGTTTGCGTTTTATGCATTTCATTATTGACTTTGTGACTCACATTCTTCTTATTTTTCCTATCCACGAATGGTGCATTTTCATCACAAACAAATACTTTTAAAAATCGCATGCACTATCCACGTCTCTACAATTATTGCGTTCAGGGCAAATGGACCGAATTGACTGAAAGATATATTATTTCAGATTATTTTATTTTCTGTGACGGTGTGCAGATGAGGGTTTAATAAACTTCGTTTGAGGTGTGCGTTTGAGAAATTACACTGCCCAACACATTTCAAAAGGTGCATGAGTTCCCGCAACCGAAATGAAAAAAAGAGATTTACAGTCCTTTTCAAACTAAAAAAACAACTATTTTGAAGATTAATTATTGATAAATGTGTTTCCCCTCTTTGGCATTATATCACTCGATTTTTGTCTTCCTCATTTTCGGAATTATTGGGGGGGGGGGGGGGGCGAAACGGATATGTTCGCCCCCCCCCCCCCCCCAATATTTTCATGGGGGGCGACCGCCCCCCTGCCCCCCAGGATCGACGCCCCTGACACCCTAACACTTTCCTATATACAACTCATATTTTCAAAGCACATATAGGGAAATGATCTGATAGATCCGTCAATGAAATACCTGCTTATTATTACCAGCACTATAATTTGTATAAATGTGATCTATCAAAGTTTTATGTATACTCGGTTTTGCGAGTTGAATAAACAATAATATGTTCTAAACCAAAGCACGGGTATACTTGTCACAAATTCTTCAACTATACATTGTGAGATATATTAAGCAAATCAATATTAAAATCACCCATTAACACACAATGACGTCTATCCAACTTCAATTTATATAATGTATCAACCGAACTTTCTTGAAATTCTTTCAAGTCTGTGTTAGGTTTCCTATAAATTATGCCTACAACAACAATTTTGTCATCCGCATGAAGATTAATCCACATAGACTCGGCATGGCGCACATCCATGTCAACAATCTCATGAATTAAATCAGACTTAATATACGCAGCAACGCCTCCTCCTCTGCCAGCTATACACGACTTCTATACTCAAAATGATAACCAACAACAAATTATTTCAAAATGGACCACTGCTAGTCCATATTTTTTCATTATTACCTAGATTGAGTATGTCTGTATTAATATAATTTAATGAAGACATTCTGCATTATTTCTGGTTTTTATCTCATAATTCTTACAATGCTTACGCAATAGAAAGAACAAACAAGTGTAAGAATTACAATTTATTCCAAATCCAGCATCCTAATGTAGTTGCCAAATTTCTGAAAGGCCAATAATACTAAATGTATGCTTCAGCACAGAATCATTAAAAAAAAATTAAAGTGATCAAAATTTGTATTTAGGGATCGAATATTGATATGTGAAAAGCTTAACGAGTCTTTTGGAAAGTCATTAATGTAGAATTGAATTCTTCTGGGCTAAGACTAAAACACTGGCATGATGTTAACAGAGACTCTGTATATCATAAAGTTTTAGTCTGTATTCTATTGTTTGAAAGTTTTAGTTGAATCTTTTCAAGATCAACCTGAGAAGTGATGAATTTACATAACATAATAAGCCTCCTCCACACATCCATTATGGCTATCACTCAGAAATACAAATTGTAGGCCTACACCGTGCTTCAGGTGGACAAAATAATATCTATTGTTTTTAGTTAATGATTAATTGTCAAATTTTAAATTATTTTTGTTAGTAATATAGGTTTGTATACGTTTTATTTGGAAAAATGTATGAAATAATTCAAATCAAATCAAATCGGAGTTTGACACAAGTTTACTTTTTTCTTTTCAGGTTTGTGTGAACTTGTATTTGACATTTGACACAAATCATGTTGGTTGTTTTGACCACTGCTTTAGTTGTTTATTTGTCGGACTTCCAACATGATTATGCATTATATCCGTGGTTATAACAGATTCAAAGAACTCATGATGGATCTGCTCTGAACAAGCTTTCTACTGATGTATAAAAGTGATGTCATTCAAAATATCCATATACTGTAGTTGTCAGACATGAGTACTTGGTACTTGCAGGGCGGGGGCTGAGGGCAATTTTGCCCCCTAATGTTCAAAATAGCCCCCTGAAATCAGTAGGTAGCCCCTAAAATTACCATAGGACATTATGTGAAAAATGTCTGGATATCCATCAGATTGGAAAAGTATATATAGCCCCTTAAAATAAAAACAATAATTCCTGCATTTAGTCCTCCTAAAAAGACCTAAATGAAATCCTCATGAGTGATGAAATTATATTCAAAATAACCAACTTTCACAGTCTTGTGTGATTTGTGTTTAAGTCCAAATATACAGAAACCGGAAAAGAAACAAATTAGTTAGTCATATCATCTGAAGAGCTGAAATAGAGAAAGTGCATGCCTGCCCGTCAGGTTACTTTTTATTCAACAATCTACTCTGTTACGAATCTTGATCTGTCCCGATTTTGGAACTGAGCCCTCTGCGCTGAACATACACCAGTGCTTGTTGGAATGTAAACAAACTTGCACTGCGACGAATGCGGATGTGTGGGAATCTTGTTATCAACAATACTGAATACAGTAATCCATTTTGTATCGTATAAACGAAGCCAACAAGGAGACTTTATTAGGCAGATAAATATCAAAACCACATGCCAGAAATGATTACCAAGACTCTTTTATTATCGACGCTGATAGCAGCGGTGGCCACAGCTGTGTATGGAACGGGAACGCACAAGAAAGTTGGCGGACATGAGCCCTTTGACGTGAAAGATGTGCCACGGGCGGCCATTGACGCCGCATTTGAGAAGTTTGAGAGTTACAGGGAAAATCTCGAAAATGCTGACAACTCCATGTTCAAGCTAACTAAGCCTGTTGTTGCACAGGTGGAAACCCAGGTATTAATACTGATGGTTGTTAACAATACTATACACTAGGTAGATCAACAAATCTATCGTTTTCATTGCCTCTTTTACTTAGTTTTACATTTATTGCAGTCTTTAATTTTAAAGACTTTAAAAGTTTTAGTTTTACTGTCATCACTCAGCCCTTAGACTTTTTTTTGGAAATGTTTGACGATAAAAGGATTTCGCTGAAAATAGACCCTGGTCCTAGAACAATTTTAATGACATCATTTCTAGTTTGTACACAAGTGACAAAGCATGGGCCTTTTAGTTTGTGTTTTAAATGAGTGTTTGGCGAATCCAAGGAGGTATGATTGAGTGACCCCCGCATCGGCACCTAGTATTAGTAAAACATTTCTGACATTCAAATTTCTTGAAATTATACTCGCATATTGAAAAAAAAGTGCAGATTCCGATGCGATGATCAGATTTGCGATATATTAATTATATTTCGAGATATCGCCTTCGAACGTGCGCGTTGTTTTTTGGCTTCACGAGTTTGAAGTGTTTTTAATACCGTTACCCCCTCAACCCTCATTGACAATGCACGCAACTCAAAATTTCTTGTGAATATTTATCTTATTTATTTGTATTACTCGTAGCGGACGATCTACGCATTATTTCACCTTAAAATTTCGACCAGTTCAGTTTCTAAGGGTAGCACGCATCATCTCATGCGCGATTTTTTACAACACGAGCAAAAACAAATATAACGCGGGGTGCCGATATTAAAAACAGTGCCGATGTGTAGTATAGCAAGGGGTTGCAATACCGAACGGGTTGTATTACCGTACATGCAAATTCCAATAGGAAAAACGTTCGAATTTTGAAAGTTGAATTTGAAAGTCGGCATTAACGGAGGATAATAAATGGATGTTTAGCAAACATTTTCCACCATTTCCCGAAGAAAATAAGCGCCCTGAGGCGTTATACGCGCGTTTTGCCGCGCACCAGTGGCAGCGCGCATGTCAATGACATTCCCATGCAAAACATTCACGTTTGGTGCGTCCGGTTAATACAACCCGGTTTGTGCGCTACAAAAAATTCTGCTTTCTTGAAAGGGTGCCGTAAAAGCTCAATTTGAGTAAGTTTGCCGCTTTTTTCTACGAAATAAGTTATCAATTCTTTATCTTGAGAATATATAGATCACTTATTTGTGTTTTATTCATATCTCTGTTATTCATGTTGATCGTTTTCATGGCGTAAAGAAATGGTATCCGGTAATAGGACCCAATACCATACACCTGCCATATAGGGGTTGCATTACCGAACGGGTTGTATTTCCGGACATGCAAATTCACATAGGAAAAACGTTCAAATTTGGAAAGTTGAATTTGAAAGTCGGCATTAACAGAGGAGAATAAATGGATGTTTAGCAAACATTTTCCACCATTTCCCGAAGAAAATGAGCGTCCTGAGGCGTTATACGCGCGTTTTGCCGCGCACCAGTGGCAGCGCGCATGTCAATGACATTCCCATGCAAAACATTCACGTTCGGTGCGTTCGGTTAATACAACACACAATTTTGCGTCTGGAAGAGGCTTCTTTTTTGGAAGGGTTTACAAGAAAGTTGATTCGGAGAAAAATTGGTAAATTCTTGAAGATATTTGACATCAAATGTGTTTTTTATGAGTTTATGCAGCTGCTCGTATAATTTCCACTTTGATTTTATGCATGAATTGTTTATTTTGTGCTGTCAAACTATTGGTATCCGGTAATGGGACTCGATACCATACTATAGCTATACTCCTTGGCGCATCACTGGCACGTATTTATTAAAACTCGCTCATTTCTTAATGCGCGCTTTTGTTTTTTAATGCGCTCATCCTGAATAGTTTTACAAGCCAATGCTAAAAGCAATTGCAAGTTTTAGACGCATAATCACGGAAAAGGCACACAGCTACATTACAATAGATAGATAGATAGATAGATAATTGGTTTTATTCAATTTAAAAATACATAAAAACGCGTCAATAGTCACATGACTAAACATGAGGCGCTAACAAAAGAAATACGTAGGCTACACAATTAGAAACATAATCATATAATAATATATTCAATTTAAATAATAAATTCAACAACGTATCAAACAGAAGATAATAGGTATACTAATAATACTTAATAATAATACTACACGCAGGGGTACCCTAACAAGCACATGCACATCCGATCACACACACTCACGCCAATAGCATGCACAAGTACACTCATCTCGAAGCAATCTTCCGATCAGCGAAACAAACCCAAGTACACTCATCTCGAAGCAATCATCCGATCAGCGAAACAAACACAGACAAATCGCACTCATCGCTCATGCAACTCCACACGCACACACACACATGATACAAAATTCACGCCAACGCACAGGCACAATTTGCACAAACACCCCAAAACAACCATCCGATCAGAGAAACAAGCCAAGACAGGGGACAAATCCCACCCATCGCTAAAGCAACTAAAGCGTTGTGCGGAGATCAACCTCTTCCGCCTGCTGCACTATCCAACACGAAAACATTTTTTGTCAGCAGATTTCTCCCTCCATTAACCAGCAAATGCAAAAAAACTTTTGTTTATGTGATCCACAATTCAATAATTCATATACTTTGATAATAATTACCGACTCTGCTGTTTTGAAGACCGCAAAATGGAGGAAAAAAATTATTATTTCCTGTCCGTTTTCCTTACCGATGCGTCCTAAAACTTAGCGTTCAACTGTTGAACGGTAGTGTACGAATGGGCAGTATGTTTATCTCCCGCGTATTAGCGTATATTGCGTGTAAATGGTCCAGCTGACTGGACCATATTTACTTAGTAGATGTGGGAAAAGGGGCCTATTTATGGCAAATGACATAAATGTCTATATGGAAAAACGGTTTGAAGGGGTCCTAATTAGCTCGAACAAGTGCGAAGTACTGCGAACAAGTGCGAAGCAATTTACTGCGAACAAATTTCCCATTCGCATATAGCATGCACTTGTTTGCAGTAGTTAGTAATTGCTGCGCTCAATTACTAATTACTGCGAACAGGATTTACTGCGAACAAATTTGTTCGCATATGAAATCCCTAACCCTAACCCTAAATATCAATGGCTTATTTGCGCTATATAGTTCACGTTCGCAGTTATTATTGCTATAGACAAGCTTGTGCGCCAAAAGCCCAAAATCATGGAAAAGGGGCCTATTTACACTATGGCAAATGATAGATGGGAAAACGGTTTGAAGGGGTCCTACTAATTAGCGCAAACAAGTGCGAAGTACTGCGAAGAAGTGCGAAAAAATTTCCCATTCGCATGGCATGCACTTGTTCGCTCAATTACTAATTACTGCGAACAAGCACGAACAGGATTTACTGCGAACAAATTTGTTCGCATATGAAATCCTGTTCGCACTTGTTAAATCCTGTTCGTGCTTGTTCGCATTACATTTGTTCCCTACTAACCCTTACCCTAAATATCGATGGCTTATTCGCGCTATATAGTTCGTGTTTGTTCGCAGTACTTCGCACTTGTTCGCGCTAATTAGTAGGACCGGTTTGAAGTGTCCATTTTTACATCATCTTATTGCCCTGAAACATGTTTGATTCTTTGTAAGATTGTAAACAAGTTGGCATATACCGTCCACCTTTCAAATATTTGCATTCGGTCACTAAATTGTTCCCTTATCCCTCAGCAGGAGGCAAACCAATCTGGCTCACATACAATGTAGCTAGCAACAGTACAATTGAAGCCCTCTTCGTTAGTGCTGTAACTGACCTTGATCATCGGATCGATTGATCGGATCGGCAAAATTTTATTGATCATCGAAATCGGATCGGATATGATCGGCTAAAAAAATTAAAAAAAATTAAAAAAAAATCCCCCCAAAACACATTTTGGGAATATAAATGAATACCAAAGCAACATCCATATTAATAAGCCCAAGGTAATCTTGTACGGGTATGCTTTCATTTCAAACTGATTACCTCTTCTTTTTCAAAATTACTCACGCCGATTCTGAGCTTAGTCCCATGTGATTAATTTGGCGTAACCTTTCAGAATCACATGGGACTAAGCTCAGAATCGGTGCGAGTAATTTTGTAATTCATATGGATATATGTTGCTTTGGTATTCATTTATATTCCCAAAATATGTTTTTTGGAATCATTTTCCAAAGAAAAAAAAACGGATTTTTTATTTATTTATTTTTTTTACATTTTTTTATTTTTTTGCCGATCCGATCTTCAGATTTTTTCTGCATGATCGGAAATCGGCAAAAACGGTCCGATCATGTATGATCGGATCGTGATCGGCATGCCGATCCGATGATCGGTTACAGCGTTACTCTTCGTATATATTTGCAATATATTGTACAGTATCAAACAGTTAAAACCCCATTATAACGAGCACCTTGGGCCCATTGAATTTACCTCATTTTATCAGATTTCTTAAAAATAATCAAATACATAAAACCTGGACCTGTGTTCCTCACTTTATCAGGTACCTCGTTATAACAGAGCTTGTTATAGAGAAGTTACACCGTAGTGCACTTTTAAACGCGCTAGTATTACGTTTAGTCGTTGATGAGGGCAAAAATTACAATCAAATATAATAATTTCAAGGAAATTTGTAGACGAAGAAATCTTCTATAATGCCAGAAGTTCTACATATTGCACGCTCATAGTAAATGTTATGAGCCAATTATGCTCACGTCCTATCAGTATCACTGCATAGCTTTTAAAGTTTTATGCTACTGTTAGTTTTTGGCACCCCTGCAAATCAAGAGGCTTACATGTATAATTACTGCGTGATCAGGTATGATTGGGTATTCTAAATATGTGTATTGTGGCTACTTTGTATTCACATTTCAGTATTCATCCCTGGAATAATCTTTAGAAATTGCATTGAGGAACATACAGTAGTCTGTAACATCATTGTTGTTCCTCCTTCCTCTGATACAGGTTGTGGCAGGTGTGATGTATTACTTCACTGTGCTGGCAGGACAGTCAACATGCAGGAAGGGCAGAGTCGATACATCCACCTGTTCAATGGAAGCAACCCCACTCAAACAGGTGAGCAGTCAAAAGGCATTTCTATTCTTCTTATGATTCAAATGAGATTAACGCATTTGTAGTATGCCTAGATGTAGCATTCGGAAATAATACTGTTCATAATCTCAAGATTTGTAATCATTTGTTTTCATGTTTGACAATTTCATGGAAAAAAAAGAGGGGACACCGGTCTATGTTATAGTGTCTTAGTGATGAACAATACATTGTAAAACATGCAAACTAAAGTGATAAGTTAGATCTTCATGAAAAAAGAAACCCAATGAAACAAAACCTAGAAACCAATGAAACGTTACCTTTCTTGCGGAGATTAGAAAATTAACATTAATTATTGTAGACATGTAGCGTTTCTCTTTGTCCTTGAACTTACGGAGAGATAGTTTTAGAAGAGGATGTAAAATGAAGTATGTGTAACATTGCCCAATTTGCTGTGCTGCAGTTAGTACATTGAATGGGTGTATTGATCACACATTTTGCTTGATATTGTGCAGGCTTCCATCGAGTGCGTGATCAAGGTGTGGAGTAAGCCATGGGAGGACTTTATGCAGGCAGAAGATGTCAACGTAAACGAGGATTGTCAGCCATCAAAACTCAAGGTAAGCACTCATACATACATGGCCATTCTGTTGCGAGTATATACTTGATCTATTGAAGTTACTGAACCATAACCTGTTCAAGATCATCCGTGACTAATTGGTGCCACAAAACCAAGGGCGTCGATTTCTTCTCATGGTTGGGGGGGATGATCAGGGGGTTTGACCCAATGACGATGCGGAGCATCGTCTACGAGCCGTGAAGCGACGAGGCGATTTTTTGGGGGGCTATTTTGCTAAGGGGGGGGTTGACCCAATGACGATGCAGAGCATCGTCCACGAGCCGCGTAGCGGCGAGGCGATTTTTTTTTTGTGGGCTATTTTGCTAAGGGGGGGGGGGGGGGGGTTTGACCCAATGACGATACGCATACTGTGTGGGTCTGGACACAATGATGGCGTTTTTCTATGCACATCACATTTTCACTTGGCAGCCCACGTGGGGGGGGGGGGGGGGGGAGTTTAAACCCATGATGGCGTTTGTCTATGCACATCACATTTTCACTTGGCAGCCCAAGGGGGGGGGTTTAAACCCCCTAACCCCCCCCCCCCCCCCCCCCGTAGATCCGCGCCTGGGGGGGTGGGTGTGGGAGGGGGTGTCCCCCCTCCCACGGTAGGAAGCTTTTGCATTTTGGGGCTTGACATTGTGCAATCTGGAGCATACCTAAGGCATCAATTTCACGTTTTATAAACTTGTTTCTGAGTTACCGTGTTATAGATAAACACAATTAATGAAATCAAGTTTGCAGAAAACCAAAGGCCGGATCGCACTTCTTTTGCTTATGGAGGAATGAGTAAGGACTTTCTAACATAAGACATACGATATAAGAAACTATACACATCAGTCACATACACAACTGGATGCTCAAAGTAACCACACAATGGCACACAATGAGATGAAGAGTTTACATTTAAACATAAACCACATGTTATGAATTTATTATGTATTACCATAACTAAGTAAGTGACTACATGCCAAGTAGTATGTAAGTCAATGCATTACTGTGCCTGATATATGATTGGTTCATTTTATTATGTGAATACAATACACTATGCAGGGGATGGTGTGAAATAAAGGCAGAAAGAAAAGCTCATAGAGATTAGATCCATGGAATATAACATATTAATTGTTTATATACAATACATATACAATTAAAAGGTAGAATAAAAGTACAAAATACAGGTTAAAAGATCACCATTTAGGATTTTGAACGCGCAATCAGATGTTTTGTTTTTTTTATACTTGGGCTCTCAACTTGTGGCATAGTGTGGTTGGACTGATTGGGGGCGGTGGCAGACACAATTATTAGGGGCACACGTTATGTAATTCTCCTTACATTTGTTGATATCCCTGTTTTTTAAATTTTTTATATTATTATTAGGGGCATGTGCCGACAGCCCCCCGGTCGCTACGCCACTGATTAGTCTGTAATGTTTAGGCATTCATGTTAATCTCACTAATCTCACATACAATAGTACCTAAATATAAAGAAAACGGTGTATATATAGTCCAATTTGGTAGCCTCTTCCACAATTACATGCGCCAGTATACTTTTTTTTTTTTTTACCCTCCCAAATATTGGGGGGGATGATAATACAGGCCATCCCCCCCACCTCAAATATTAGGGGGGGGGGATATATCCCCCCCATCCCCCCGTGATCGACGCCCCTGCACAAAACCCTAATATAAAGTCACCAAATGTAATTAATGGAGGAAACATTCAATTCATCAACATGTAGTGTCTTTGCTGGATATAAAGTATGTTGATACCAAGGTGTAATAAGTTTCATATCACATAATGCTGAAATATTCGAGAATTCAAAAATACCAAAATCTGACAATTTAAATAATATTGCAACTTGGTGTTTGTAACAACATGTCACATTTGATTTTGCATTAATTCCCCATAGACCCCAGTCTGTGTACTTGTAGGACCAGTCCTGAATGGGTTTACTTTGTGAACTGTTGATCAGTCATATGATAATGACTCGAGCCATGTGATGTGAAATAGAACCAATTCACAGGGAAAGTGATGGTGGTCAGATCATAAATTCAGGCAAAAGACTACTGCTTTCAGCACCGGAACTGTACAAACTCGCTGGATATTTGATGATATCATTATCAAGGTGTTAGATCTGGATTTTGAATCTTGAAAATACAAAAACTAAAGAACAGCAATGATATAACAACAAAGTAACAAACACAAAAACACAAATAATGAGAATAAGGAGACGGCTACAAAAGCAAAATAGCTTATAATAATTACATTTTCACCCATTACATGATAAAATGAAACAAAGAACTGGTTCTACTGTTAGTCTAGTACTGTACAGAGATGATAATGTTTGTTTTCAGGACATGTTAAATGAAAAACTACATGTATATGCATGACATTGCCTCATAAAATATATATATTAAATACACAAATTTAATAATAAGTGATGTTTTACATGAAGTAGATTATTGAATATAAATTCTTAGTATGGCCAATCATTTGTATTACACAAACTTAACAAATCTGAGATTATGACATTTCAGTCTTTTTATTGTCATATTTACAATGGAAGTACAATCTAGGTAAGTGCATGTAGTATTTTAAGGTTTCCCTTTAAAGGCATGGTATATATATACTAAACCCATTCAGAAGTGCTTCTGATTTTACATGTAGATACTAGGGTCTATAAGTAATTTGCATTTTGTAAATTGCAAATAAATAAGACATATTTGTCCTAAAAGATAATTGCATAATTTCTCATAGCAATATGTGGGGTTTAAAGTTCACACATTTTTATTTATTTACCCCAATTCATTTGTGTTCAAGATTATAGACATAAATCATATACATCCATCTACAGAGCATCCTATGAATTAAATTGGCATTCTACAATGTGCAGACATATGTAGTACATGTATGTATTCTCTGTAATGTAGATTCATGTCACTTACATCAAGCTATTTCAGATCATGCCTTTATATGGTTATCTTACTACTGCAGATACCAGCGAACCAAGGAACTTTCTAATACCTCCTTGAGCGAACTAACACGAAGAGCTTGGCACCCACGACAGGGATGTCTTTACAGCTTGCACTGTACAACTGGAAGCTTATCCGCATACCAGGATATCAAGCACTTCATTCATATTAACTGGTCTTAATATTAACATATATATAGTAAATTCATCAATAATCATGGCAATGCTTACTTAGTAAACATCTATTGTCATAATTGTATGTCAATTAATAATATGATAAAATAAGAAATTAAAGGTAGATATTAGAAAGACATAAACTTGTGATGAAACAATCTACTATAATGCACCTTTTCTGTTAGAAGATCATCACGCACATTTGCATTTAAAACTAGAAATAGAATTGATTAGTCAATGTTACCATTTACAGCAAGTGGTTTGTATCACTCTTTGCAACTAATAATAGAACAAAATATCAATATGACCAGCATCATTTACAGAACGGCTTGTAACTTTTAACCTGGTCAATGAACAGTCCAATCTAACTGGAACAAAATGTGAATAAACAAAAGAAAATGGAAACCATAATATCTTGCTCTTTTAGTGAGGGCATAGTTTACGTGTTGCTTGATTTGAGGCTCCTGTTTATGTCTTCCATATAGATTCTATGCATCATGTTATTTGTTGTTAATCAGTTACATAACCAGAGGCAAACATCATATATTCACATGTATAATTTTTTTAATTCAGTCTTAAAGTAAAATAACTTAAAATAGTGAATTGTTTATCTTCTTGTGAATAACTTTTCTAGTGCTCCCTTCTATCCATATCTATATGACATGAAAAATCAGCTACAAGTATGGTATAATTGGCAGTCGGACAAAGATTCATTTAAAAAAAGTGCTTCATGTATTTTTGTTCATGTAGTGTGTCCTAGAAAAAAAACACACCAAAGTTTGGAGAAATTATTCTTGATTAGTTTCAACCTTTTCAAGAAAGTAATACAAATATATACAAAATTATCTTAATACTTCACATATAATTCACACTTTACATTGTCATAACCCATTTTCTCAAGTGTACTTAACCCCAATAGTTTGATAGCTTGTTGTTCAATCATAATACTTTTCAAACAAATGTACACATAAAATGTCTGTTGCCTCTCTTTTTAGAAGATGGCATGATGTAAATTGTTTCAAACATTGGGAAACTGACCAGAAAAATATAATATGAATAAAAAAAGAGGAAAGAAAATTGGGCTTTCCCCAGGATGTCCATGTAAATTAAATAGTTATTTCAGGCATAACCGAGAAAAGAATCTCCAGTACGATACATGATGTTTCAAGATGAAAGTTTACAAATCTTGCCTCGCCATGCAGTATACATTATGTTTTGTGCTCTTCAGACCGTCTGTATGTTTTAATTATGAGATGTGTGGCATCAAATAAACAAGGAAAAAATAAGCCTACCAAATATACATACTTTCTCACAAATATTGTTAATAGTTGTATGTGCAATTCAGTGAAATTCAATATTAAATTTTATTTATTTCTATCTTTGACACTAATTTGATTTATAAATATTTTGAGTACTAGTCAAACTATACAACTGGTTGCTTAATCAAATGAATTTGTAGTAGATCAGTGAAGTTATCTCTTAACAAATTTGGATTGTTAATTTCTGTGGCGCTTGTACTTATCATTTTATTGATTGTTTGTATGTAGAGTTTTTTAAACTCATGTTTGTCCCTATTTTACATGTTGAGCAGTCGAGTCAATAACATCAGCCTTAGTTACATTAAATCTAGATATGTTTGGAGGAAAACAAAGCAATAATACATTTTAAAGTTCAATTGTACCATATTCCTACACAGCTTTGTAGAGCTCTGTTCAAACGATACTTTTGCAATTTATGTGCACACAAATGCATCTAGTTTATTCATAATGTTGTTCATATTATTTTGTGACTTTGACAATTAAATGTATCAAAGGCAACGATTCCCCCTATGTCATTTCCTAACCAGGTTTGGAATCTGTGATAATAAGCTGCAATTTTAAATTCATTAACAGGGATACTCCTGTGGTTAAAAAAAATGCATTATTACTGAGATTTAGGCTTTATTGATTGCTGCACTGAAACTAAAGAAAATAGGAAACTAGCTTTGTTGAAATGTATAAAATAATTTATAATTATTCCAGTTAATTGCACCCTCATGTATTTCTTTATTGTATTGTCATCTTTATATTACTGCTTGTTTTTAAATACATAATAAAGAAATAATTTCCTCAGTATTAATGACCTTGTTCCGGCTCCTAGAATGTGTACATCATGCAGTCATTGCACTTTGTCACTACAAACTTTTCCTCAACCCCCCCCCCCCAAACAAACAAACAAAATCAATACATACACTGTCAAATATTGCTTGTATACACAATTTGTGTGAACTAGCATTATATGATACATGTGTATCTATAAACACTAATTGTACTTTATCAGACTCACAATTGCTAAAACTAAACTTAAACCCCTCACAATAAGCTCAGCAATTCAAGTTTGAGCATTCATATATCTTGTCCCTTAATGATCTTAACATCAATTCGGTATAATTGAAAAGCCTGTATAATCTTCTTTGTATTGATGCCCCATGTGTAATGGACATGTGAATTACACCTGAATATATATAGGGCCAAGTCAAGATTGAAATGTAATTGTTATTGTGTGACCGCCTCAACACCATAATACATCAATGTGAAGGGGAGTACTAAACGGGCTTTTCAATTATACCCAATTATAATCAAGAGAGATACATGTATGCAAGAACACTCAAACTTGAATTGCAAAACTTATTGTGAGGGGTTTATATTTCTACAGCAATCGTTTCTTAGTCATTTTTAGCTCATCCGGCCTGAAGGGCCCGATGAGCTTATGCCATGGCGTGTCGTCCGTCCGTCCGTCCGTCCGTCCGTCCGTCCGTCCGTCCGTCCGTCCGTCCGTCCTTCCGTCCTTCCGTCCGTCCGTCCGTCCACAGTTTTCAAAATGCTTCTTCTTCATTATTTTTCAACCGATTTTGATTCTGATCGTTTCATATGATAGGGCTAGGAGGGGGATTTAAAACTTCTACACAGAATCGTGAAATTCATTATCTATGGTAATTTATGCAAATTTATTCGAAATCACAAAAAATGCTTCTTCTCCTTCATTTCTCGACCGATTTTGATTTGGTTTGCTTTATCTGGTAGAGCTAACTATGGTACACTAAACTTCTACACAGAATTTTGAAATTTTTCTCCATTAATTATGGTAATTTATGCAAATTTATTCCAAAAATAACAAAAATTGCTTCTTCTCCCTCATTTCTTGACCGATTTTCATTCTGTTTGGTTTATCTAATAGGGCTAGGAGGGGGATTTAAAACTTCTACACAGAATCATGAAATTCATTATCTATGGTAATTTATGCAAATTTATTCGAAATCACAAAAAATACTTCTCCTTCATTTCTCGACCGATTTTGATTTGGTTTGCTTTATCTGGTAGAGCTAACTTTGGTACACTAAACTTGTACACAGAATTTTGAAATTTTTCTCCATTCATAAATTATGGTAATTTTTTTTTTTTTTTTTTGTATTATTTTTTTATTTTTTTATTGTTTTAATTATTATTATTATTATTTGTTTATTTATTTTTTATTGATTTATTGATTGATTGATTGATTTTTTTTTTCTCTTTTTTTAAATTTATTTTTTTAAATTTTATTTATTTATTTATATATTTTTTAAATTTATTTTTTTGTATTATTTTTTTGTATTATTTTTTTATATTATTTTTTTTTTAGTTATGTTTTTACATTTCTTTTTTTTCTTTTTATTTGTTTAAATTTTTTTTTATTTAATTTTTTTTTTCCCCATGTCCCTCCCGGGGCGTCAAATTTATATCTTTTTCACTCAATTTTTTTTAATTTTAATTTTTATGTCCCTTCCAGGACATCAAATTTTTATTTTTTGACCAGTTGAAAAGTGTACCACATGAAATTTGCGATATTTGATGTTGCGAGATGCCGGATGAGCGCTACCTCATTGTAATGGTTGATTGTCATTATTGTTGCCTTTGGCATAATGTTATGTTTGATTCATATCTAGAAGTCTTTAATAAATGTACTTCCACATGGATTATGGTACACACCAAACAAAAACCCCACAAAAATGTTTTCAGAAAGAACCAATACTCAAGTATAGCTTTAATAACATTAAAAAAACATTAAAGGGACTTAGTAACATTGTCCAAATCCTCAAAATAAAATTGTAATTCTAGCGGTTCCTTTATACCTTGTTGTATTCGTATTAACAATAAAATCATGGGACAGCTTTCGGTTTTTCAAATTTCCCTTTCATTACAAAGATATGTATGATTGAAGTATTTAGATAAGAAAATCTCCGGGCGAGATTTTCATCCCTGTACAAAGTGAATGCAGTGAGTTGGTGAATATCACCCAATACCACTTTGCATTTTCGCTCATTACTTGGCCATACATTGTCCATTTGACCTGAAATTTTCACACAATACCCTGAGGACATATGAGATAACAACAGTATACATTGCATCAACCATTCATCAGTTTTTGCACATCTCAACAAAGTTACTAGATCCCTTTAACAAAAATTACACTATTGCACTAACCAAGTGTACTTTAATAGTAGAAACTTATATGAATGAAATATGCAAATAGTGAGAGAAGTGGAGCAAGGTATGTACATGTATATTTAGGTTTGAAGATTTGATATACTATACAGGTTGTATTAAGAGAAGGAAACATCAGGTGAGAGAGAGCAGGGCGCTATTGAAGGTCAATTTTTGTTACTCAGAGATAGTCCTGTTTGAAGTTGGAAGCCTTGTAGAAACCAAATTCAGCTCCCTTTTATTTGATATGAATATTCTCAAAATTATCAATAGTTATTCATTAAAAAGTTGGCATCACATAGAGCAGCCTCCATCTACAAGATTATGCAGAACTCTAGTTTACAAGCCAAAATTAACTTAACGCCCTTCTCACTCTCACTGATGACATGTGGATAATGAAATTAGATGAAGGGGGATTTTAAAGGAAGGGAAAAGAATGGACATTAACTCCTTGAGTGCCAAGCTCACATTTAAGTGGTTAAAACATTTTGTAAGCAGTGTATGAGGAAGTGAAAAGGGAGTTGAAGGGGAGATGAGAAGAAAGGAAAGATAGAAAGAAAGAAGAATGGTAGAGAGAAAAGAGCAATAATGAAGGATGGTTTAGAAAGGAGGAAAGAGCAATAAGACTGTTTAAAAATGGAGGATAGAATAAGAATGTTTAACATTTGATGATATTGGGTCCTACCAATCCCCAAGGATCACTACTAAGCACTGCGAAGCACTGCGAAGCACACTACGAAGCACTACGAAACCCCTACGAAGCACTGCGAAGAGCACGTCTTCGTAGTACTACGAAGCACTACGAAGACGAAGAGTGCACTGCGAAGAGCGCCCTGTACTAAAAAATCGCCTTAATGCGCACACGTAGAGGTAGACTATGGTAGCTGCCAAACATCCATCCAATTCGATCATGATCGATGTCAGAGCATTTCTCGTTGGAGATTCTGAGAATATATATTTTTATGCCATGGATGTAATGATCGATTATAATAATCAAGATATACAAATTAGATAGAAAATAGAGCTAAAGGAAGTGATTTTAGTTAACATTATTGAGGATTGATCGTAGATCCTTTCGACCCATCATCGTTTTTTTTGTTAAAATTAGAGTATTGTTTATATATATCAACTCCCATTTATACATTACAAATTGCTGAATTATTTCATTATTTGTGTAAACCTTTCCTTAATTGATATTATATCCAAACCTGCCTATAGCGACCTAGCTCTCAAGGGACCGGCAAAAAGCGTACGCTATAGACAGGTTGGCGGCCATTTTGAATTTCTGGTCTCATAATGTGCATAATTATACACTACTCACAAAAAGTAAGTTCCTAGCATTTTTTCCATGTATCTCAAAAAGTAGTAATGTTTACCGATTTTGATCTTGCAAACGGTAATGGATGCGCAGTTTTCTTACACAGTGTGAATGGTTCATCCTCACTAGTACAATCCATGGTTTTCAATGATAATTATCTTCACTGGCGTAAATCTGTTCGGAAAACACAATGCATTGGAGGGGCGAGCATTGTTTGTGAACAATTGCTCGACCCCCCAAAGCATTGTGCTTTCCGAACAGATTTACGCCAGTGATTATCTTCATACTAAAGGGACGGCAGAAGAGAAACGAGGAAGCTCCTAGTATGGTTCGTGGAGTTAGACACTTTGCCTGGATCACTTTAATTTTAATGTTTACTTATTATATATTTATTGAACCCCAAATATTCGGGGACGGGGGGATCACAATACAGCTAGTCCACACGCCCCCCCCCCCCAGTGATCGACGCCTAGTGGCACGACAATTGTTGGAGGGCACACTTTATGTATTTCTTTGTTTTTGCCAAAAATGGCCCCTTATGTTTTCTATTGTTTTTTTTTTGTAGCTACGCCACTGTCGACGACTCCTGATTACAATGATTTAACAAAGTTGTAAAAATCCTAAATTCTAGCGCGGTTATCGATCCTCGTCTGATTGATCATGAAGTGCGAATTGTGTTGTCTTGCAGCTACCGTACCTCATCTACCTCTACATGAGCTCCTTTAGCAATTTTTTTGCTCTTCGTAGTGCTTAGTAGTGCTTAGTAGTGAATTCGTAGTGCTTCGTAGTGTTTCGCGGTGTCCGCGGTGATTGGTAGGACCGATGATATTGGTTAAAAGTATTGGCTTCCATGGTGGTGTAGATACACATTCGGTTTGTGGTTGCACCATGTGATCATGAGAAGGGAGGATGGGAGGACTATATATACAAGCTGAAGAAAGAATATGAACAGTCCTTTCCAGGACTACCACAGTCCTTTTTAGGACTATCCAAGAAAGAATACCAGCTGTCTCCAATTCTCCCTTCTCACATGGTGCAACCGCAAACAGAACATATATGCAGAAATGCAATTTATAATTCCACAAAAAGATACTTTCAACTCATAATCTTCTCAGACTAGCTCTTGGTCATTTTCTTTTCTTGCAATTTTTAAATTTTAGCTTGCAAAAAGGTGGACAGTTGATTTGATTCATTAAAATATGCTTTGATGTCTTTAAAAGTTGCTTTTGAGGATGAGGTAATTACTCATGATGATAAATTGCTGTTGGGCAGCTGGGCTAGTATGCTCCCCAGGGAGTTGAGACGGTGCGCAAGATAATTGTGCGGATTTGACATGTACCTGATGACCAAGGGTAATAATAATGCGCTTAGAAACACTGTATTAAGCGCTATACAAATGCCATTTATTATTATTATTATTAATGTATCACATGAATAAGGGAGTTCTGCTTTTTTGTGTTTTCAGTATAATCAGGAGGAGTATGAGAGTCAATTTGATGACTTCATTGAGAAGTTTGGCCGGGGTTACAGCAAAGAGGATGGAACAAATGGTAAGAGACTTTCATTAACCCACCCTGAGGGCCAAGTAATGTAAATGCCTACAGAGATACCTACTGGTCTGTATTATGGTTCAGTATCGTGCATGAAGTACCAAAACAAATATTTAAAAAATAAACAATTTGCATAACAGACAAAGATCTTTAATAATTTCCTTCATTTTAAAATATATGTATAATTTTATCCTACTTGGGGAACATGAATTTGAAGATTTAATAATATCCAAGTCACACCACCAAACCAATCCCAAACTGACTCATATCTGACCAATAACCAACATAATCCTGGCCATTCGATATAATACCAGTCTACTATTGGTTTAATATTGGTTTAATTGAACTGTACCTGCACTCCCTGACCCATTCCCACTAGTGACTAGTGGGAATGGGTCAGGGAGTGCAGGTACAGTTCAATAAATGCAGTGAAGATTAAACAAAAAATGCATTTTTATATTTAATCAGACTTTGCAAATTTGGAATATTTTTAGTTTTCATGCCATGTTGAATCTGGCTTTTTCAGAATAAAATTTGTCCAGCCGACACAAGACTGAATAATATATGCCTGAATTAACCAGTAATAAACCAACAGAACACAGGCTGATATGAGGGCATCAGTTTCTGGTGTGGCCACTTTCCTCCAATAACTTTTGGACTTCACCGGTCCGGTTCCAGATAAAATTATGCTTTTTATTCTGTATGTTGCGTGTCATACTATTGTGATGGGGGTAGCAGTAATTTGCCACTTATTCTTGTCCCACAGAGTATGACTATCGCTTCTCAGTGTTCCTTCACAACATGAGGACTGTAGAGCTTCTCAACCGCTTTGAGCAAGGGACCGCCAAGTATGGTGCCACTAAGTTTGCCGACATGACGGGTGAGTGGTAGAAGGGTTATACAGCTGTTGATCATGGCTAGAAACGAACAATTTTGTTTTCACAATTGTTCAAAATTATTGATTCCTGCTACATTATAAGAAATTTTCCCTTATGTTGTTAGCTGCATGGTCGGGCAAACTTCTGTTTCCTGTTTGAATAGGGAAAAAATAAACGGAAACCTGTAGTTATTTTCATTCATATTCTAAAAAGTCAATTACAAATGTGCTTGCTGAATATATAAAAAAAGTCTCATGAACCAAGTGTAGCAGCCGTCTATCATATTGAACAATTGTGTTTCGGACAGTACCACTTAAGAATCAGTTATGTGATGTTTTGATTATCTTTATGGTGTCGTATGGAAGACAAGAATATAAGCTTTCCAGTGATGTGTACAATTCTGACAAACATTTATTAATCGTTGAGAAATTAACCATCAAACTTGGGATTTTTTTTTAGGGACACTCTGTATATATAATTGTACCCTGGGTGGCAGTGGTGTAGCATTGGACTGATTGGGGATACACTCTTTGTTCTTCTCTATTTTGTGAAGGATTTGAATTTGTATTCTTGATTGATTTACAGAAGACGCAAACAGTCGAACCATGGTAAACTAAATAACTCAAACTCAAACTTAAACTGTGTTTTTGTGTTGTGTTTTAGAGGAGGAATTCCGGCGCCATCTGTCAGGCCCCATGAAGGCACAGGGTGTGAAACGGCAGGCCATCATTCCCAAGTCGCAGGCGCCCACGGAGTATGACTGGAGGAGCCATGGGGCTGTGACGGAGGTCAAGGACCAGGGCATGTGTGGCTCCTGCTGGGCCTTCTCCACCACTGGCAACATGGAGGGCCAGTGGGCCATCAAGAAAGGAGAGCTTGTCTCTCTCTCAGAGCAGCGTAAGAATCACCTTTTATTCACATTTATTGCATAAAGCAACATAGGAATTGTTCTTGTTCTTCCATATAGCGACCGCAATCAACTTGCTGATTATTCTGTTATTTCAATGATTTGGTTGGGTCATGCCAGATTAACACCCTACACTTTTCGAGAAGTAGACTAGGTACTTTTGCGTTCATGAGATTAACTGTCTCATACTCAGGATCTTTTGAGATGTCCTAACCGAGGGATGGAGTGTTTCCTGTGTAGGGAGCCTGGGGGTATCACATCTGTCTATCCATCCATTATCAAAAAAACTCACAAAGTGTTACTTTAATTTAAAACTGTCCGTTCATTATTGCTATTTTCCCTCATAGTAACACCACCTATTGTGTGACAAATTTTAATTCAAAAAATTAATTAGATTTTGAGTCTTATAATAATATCTCTAGGCTATTATATTTGAAAAAATTTGTATATACTCGAAAAAATTTGTAGTTACCTCTTTAAGTAAACTACCATGTAGGACTCAAATGCTGATTTACCCTTCAGCATCAAATGTTAATTACTGGATGATGGGTGCATATTTTACTGAATGGAAAACTATCACAAGTGGACTTTGGTGGTGATTGACCCATGCCCTCCTGAGATAGGCATCATGGCTTCTTGATCATTGAGATTACCTGATGTACGATAGTATTAGTATTATTTTGTTTAGAATAGTTGTATTATTTAGGGCCCTAAGTTGTTTACAAGCTCTGCTTTCTAAATGTTCCTAACCATAATGTGTGTAATCTTTGGTATATGAATTTGTTATTGTGCTTAAATGCAATCTCATGGGTTTTTAATTTAGTTTTTGTTTTAAATTAATGCAATTGTGAACAATAGCTTACAAGAGCCTTGGTGAAGCTCCGGAAGGCCAATCAAGTGGTGCACTGCAGCTCAAATAAAAACAAAACTATCAAGAGCATAAAATAGTAGTAACAATTAAATTTACAAATTATGTTTTATATATTATAAAACTCAACATTTAACAATGTTATGGTTGAACAAACAGAATGAACTGAAATAAAATGAAATTATAACCCCATAGTAGCAGATCCTGCTTTGAAGTACATTGTAATATATTTACTTCTGTTAACTTGTATTAATATATTTGCCTGTCACTGACTTAGATGAAATATTTGACACATGGTGATATAATGTTTCCCTCCAACCCCTCATTGTGCAGAGCTTGTTGACTGTGACTCGGTTGATGATGGTTGCGATGGAGGGGAAATGTCTGATGCATATCAGGCTATTATGAAAATGGGTAAGTAATTCATTTTGAAAAAAGAAATATTTTCATTTTAGCGTTGCTAAGAATCGTCCCATTATTTTTCAGGAAGCTAACTGTGACTACAACATATGAGGTTAAATCAAACTGCCCAAAATAGAAAAAAAGTCAGTAAACAGGCAAGCATTTATTTGTTTGTTATGTTGTTGCTGTTTTGTTTTTTGTTTGTTTGTTGTTTTTTTTTTTTGGGGGGGGGGCATACTTAAATAGATACCACAAACATCTTTGTGTCATTTTATCGCACATCAGTCATATTCTGAAAAAATACACAATTAAATCATACATAATTATTATCTAGAAGTAGATGTTTTTCTACCATTATTGAGGTTGGTGTCCATCACACCTTGCTTTGTTATGATAAAATTACAGTTAACATGACATTTCTTTTTTATTACATGATAATCAACATATATGTATGAATAGGTATTATTATTATTGTTATTATTATGATATATTATTATACATTTCTGGTCAGTTTCTCTATATGTCTGTAAAAATGAATACAAACAAATCTGCATCACTTCAGTGATCCCTCGGACATATCCCCAAGTTCATTTCCTATCCTTCGGGTTTGCTTCTTACCACACAAGCTTTGAAAAGTTAAGGGATTTCAGGGACGAACACCGCACCAGTAGCCCATTTTATAAAACACTCGCAATTATTGTAAGTGTCCAATTATTGTAACTAGTGTTTCAACAGCCAATCAGCATGGAGCATTACAGCTGTTGACATGGAAGTTACAATAATTGGACACTTACAGCAATTGCAAGTGTTTTTAATGAAATGGGCTACAAGGCTTTGTTAAGCAATCTGGAGGTCTCTGGTTCAAATCCCAGAGAAACCCTATTTTCTTTGTTCTTTTTCATTTATAATAAGTATTATTGATTCATATATAAGGAAGCACAACAACCATAAGTTATTTCTAGTTTCTCAAAGTTTAAATGAATGTGGGTTGTTCTGATAATTTTCAGGGGGAGCAGTTCCAGAGGCCAAGTATCCATACCGTGGTTATGATGAGAAATGCAAGTTCAACCAATCAGAGGTCAGCGTCAAGATCTCTGGATATGTCAACATCTCAAAGGATGAATCAGGTATTTTAACACTTTATATTAACCCCTTTGTCCACAGGTACCTGGTTGGATAGGTACCAAGTCTACATGGGATTTCAGAATCTTCAAGGAAATGGGTTAAACATTACTTGATCTACATTTACGATCTTGATTTTCTACTAGTTTCAGATGGTAAGATTGTTTTTAGAAAGATAGATTTGATGAATAGATAGATATTTTGTCTTTGAATATACAACTTGATATGCATTACCAGGAAGAAACAACATTATATTCTTATTTTGAAATACCAAACATAATTGCTAATTAAATACATATTGGCATGAACACTTGCCTGCCATAATACCAAGATTAAATTCACCTTTTAATTACACCTGGTCACTGGATTAAGCAACCTTTACATATCAGCATGTTTCTAAGTTGTTGTGTTTTCTCCTCCTCTCTGTTTCTCCCTCAGAAATGGTTTCGTGGCTAGCAGCCAATGGTCCCATCTCTATCGGCATCAATGCCTTTGCTATGCAGTTCTACTTCGGAGGCATCTCTCACCCCTGGAGCTTCTTCTGCAGCCCAGAGGAGCTGGACCATGGTGTGCTCATTGTTGGCTATGGAGTCCAGGGTAAATATTACCTTCTCGTCCCCCTCCCCCATTTTTAAAAGTTATCCATTAACTTTGTCTACTTCAACCAAAATTACTTTGAGCTTTCACATTTCCTCCGTCATAATAGAAACAATTAAAAGGGAGGTAGAGTGCATTGTGATATTGAATTCATAATATTCTGGTAAAGTTGATAAGTATAAAGTTACTGATTTTAATTGGCTTGATTGTGATAATATCTGTTTCAAATACTATGGCAATATTATTGCCATAGTATTTGGAACAGAAATTGTATTTTTAAACAGACAGTGTCATTTCACATCTTTGTATAAACCATTTTGAGTACTAACTGGTAACAGGAATACATACCTGAAGTGAAGTAAATTGATTGCATACTGACATTTGTAGCTCATTTGATTCCGCAGAAGGTGAACCATACTGGATTGTCAAGAACAGTTGGGGCAAGGACTGGGGGGAGAAGGTGAGTGTCATGTACTGTATTTGAGGTTTGGTGGCTTTATTCCTGGATGAATAGATACGTCATTATGACATCAGTTATTGTAAAATAACTCCCAAGTTTCCGCAACGTGATTGATCAAAGCCAGTCACATGTTCAGTCATTAAAAAGTGACATTGTGTCGAAAGTGCATAGCAAATAGTGACATCGCATGTCTAGTGATGTCATCGTGTCAGAAGGGAGCAAAGTGACATTGCACATTAAGTGACGGCATAATAAGCTTGTTTAAATCTTAATTGTTAATGTTAAGACGTACTGCAGAATTTTGTTCGCAAAAGTGGTCATGGAAAGGAGGAGAAATGCTTCATTTTGCCGATGTATGTTGTAGAAAAGAAATATTGGCAGTAAATTGAATGGTTGAATGTTTTTTTTTTGCTCCTCGGGGGAATGGAAATGCACTACAGCTCTTTGTAAAATGTTCACTTTTATCCAACCATGTTTCTTGTGATTTTCTCGTCCCATCAACTCAAACATACATTGTCCATCCAGTGAGGGTATTATGAAATAATGAATGATGGAATATGACTTTTGTTTGTATCCATTCAGGGCTATTACCTGGTGTACCGTGGAGATGGGTGTTGCGGTTTGAACCTGGACAACACATCCTGTGTCGTTGACTAGAGAGACCATGAGCCAGAGATGCGGAGAGATTCAAGGGATGTGGAGGAAGGCTGGCTAGCTTGGGACACGCAACACCAATATTATTTATGATGGATTATGATGTTAATTGTACATTGTTTCTTATTGCATATGATGTTAACACACTCTATTGAACTTGTCTTGGGTTTGTTAATAAATCTTTACAACTTGACTGGATACCACCACTGCCACCAAGCCTTTAATGGATGGAATATCCCAGTGTCATTGAGTACAGTTGTAACAAGCACTTATTAGAAAACCCAAGACATCAGCCAATAAAGGGCATTAACATTATATGCAATAACAAACAATAATACAATGTACTAACATTATAGTCAATTATAGATAATGCGGGTATGACGGTTCTTGACATAATCCTAGTTATGGTTTTAATAAATAATGTACTTGTAGTATAAGTTCTCTTCCAGATGAAATTTAACCTGTTCAGGATGGTTTGATTCTCAAGGCTGCCATTACCACAAAGTAACATTTTCTTACAGTGAAATCAATGAATTCAACACATTCGATGACGTTTCTTTGGATCTTAATTGTGCCTTTTATGTAATTCTCATATACACTGCCTGAGTATTAATGTGATTCTCATATACACTGCCTGAGTATTTATGTGATTCTCATATACACTGCCTGAGTATTTATGTGATTCTCATATACACTGCCTGAGTATTTATGTGATTCTCATATACACTGCCTGAGTATTAATGTGACCAGTCCTGATGGGCCAAGGACCATGAACCTAAGTCTTTCATATTTGTCTACTAGTATATTGTTGGTACTTTTTCCTTTGAGTATCATGACCATCATCATAGAAAATAAAACATGTTGGAGTGTTGAGGACTGCCATTAAATGTTCTCAGATTATTTATAGGTATTTTCACTTACTGAGGATTTTAAAAGTTAATATTCATTTAATACAAACAAATATTTTAAAATTGGTAAGCCACTTGAACCCAGGAAATGGGGTGGAGAGCAAAACAAATTCTGCCAGCTGTAGGGAAATATTACAAATGTGAATTGAAATAGACGTGAGACTCATCATTCAGATCCTTACTAGAAGATGAATATCTTGGTAGCTCTAGTATAAGGTACTCCTTGATAATTAGTGAACATTGGTTTTAAAACTTTGTCTGACAAGTACCTGGGTCTCCCATCCCCAATAAATGAAAGGTGTTTTGTGATGGCTCTGTGAGAGGTTTTCGGTCCCCTCTTAATCATGTACTAAATCGGCCCTGGTTTGAAACCTAGCCCTTGAACCATGTTAAAGTTTGCTTTCTGATATGATAAAGTGAAACTGATTTAACAGTCTGTTTCAATCCGTTTGGTAGACAGGATTACTAAGAAATATATGTAGCTCTAGAATGCCTAAGGAGTTGTCGTTTAATATGCACCAATTGGATTTGATTGATTTGTATTAATTGTGGTTATTGTTATCAGTTCTAATAAAGAGGAAGAGAAAACACTGTTTTTTATTTATTTTTTGTTCATGATACAGAGTTGTTGATCCTTTGCTTTAATGATTCATAGTAGAGTCTAAAAAGTATTGTAAAGAAGTGGTAAAGATGTATAACATTACTATAAATATGTCTGGTAACAAAATGGACTTTGTACATATTGAAAACAGTGTATGAATGTTGTGGTATATATATCTTGTTTGTTTAGAGTACCCCTTGACTACTCTGTGGCCTTTGGTAACTTGACACTCCTATTGAATTACACAATTATTTTGTAAAGGAAAGAACAAACGACCCTTCCGAGTGCTTGAGGTAGATTTGTACTGTTGTCCCAGAGAGCTTTTTAAGGCAAACACATACTTTGTGTTGCTAGAAAATGCATTTAACATCATCCTTTCATTTTTATGTTAGTATAATTTACCTTGTGTATATTGTGTAATATATTTTAATTATGTTACATTGATTATTTAGTTTTTAATTTTGCAATCGGGTCAGATACATGTATTTATTTGAATATAATGGGATCATGGGAACTTTACATACTCTTTTGAAATATAATATTGACTGCAGCATTCACAATTTACCAGATGCTGTTTCGAGTAATTCTTCTTGGTCTATTCCAACATGCACTTTGTGTAATCAGCCTCGGAAATAGCTTCCTTTAATTATTAGCAGATTGCCCACAGGAAATAACATTTGTTTTAGGCCTAAGTTAATTTTGTTTTATTTGGGGGGTAATACAGTTATCTATTCAAAGTTGTAGTGATGGAAAAGAGTTATTCAAATTTAATATAAGATTTTTGCACAAATGTATCTGTGAACTGCCACATATAAAGACAAGACGATCATGTTTGGAAAATAATTCATTGTTATACAACATGTAATATTAAAGCAATAACAAATGTTTGAGGAATAAAAATATATTTGGGCTTCAAATACAATACTTTTTTTGAGATAAAATTAATTGCCTGATGTGTCCAGTATTTATGTTGATTAAATAGTTTTACAGATATGTTCTTTCCGTTTGTTTAATGTGAATTATGATTGTTGTTTGTACTTGTGTGTGCATTGAGACATTGATAATAGGGGCCTATGACCCATGTTCCACTATTATGTTACCCTCATTGGCCCGATTCACAAAGGAGGTTTGTACAAACCCCGGTTCAAACCGCGGTTTACATCTATGGAATGCCAATTGTAAACTCGATGGAGGAGGAGGAATGTAAATTCGCGTGTGAGCTGTGTTAACAAGTGTTGATGGTACACATTCTCTCTCCATCAGTTGTCAAATGGCATTCATAGATGTAAACCGCGGTTTGAACCGGGGTTTGTACAAACCTCTCTTTGTGAATACGGGCCATAAGGTGTAAATACACAGACATGTGGTTTGTTGAATTCAATTTTATTTTCATTATTCAAACAAAATGTGTTGTTAATGTTAACCCGTTGCGTTACGGGAACCAGGTGGGCCATGTACAAAGCCTATGGGAATTCATAATCTTGAAGGGAATGGGTTAAAGGGTTCTATATTTATATATATATATGTACATATGTATGAAATTAGTTCATCTTTTGTTTATATATACATGTATTATGTACATGTATATATAAATATATCGTATTGGATTGCTCAACGTGTTAGAGTTCTGAAGATGAAATGAAACCAGGAGGGCTGATGCATTTTCTTCAATAGTCATCTTTGTATTTTCTTTTAGTTAACCAAGTTTGTATGACTCTGCGAGTGCTTCCAGTGGGTATAATAAACAAATTCAGTGAATCTTTCACTTGTTCATTATACCCTAAAAGAAGACTAAGGAGTTGGTCAATAATTTGGCTAATAAAAGAACATACAAGTGGGAGAAAATGCATTATATACATTGTATCAATGTGTATGTGTGTGTGTGTGTGTGTGTGTGTGTGTGTGTGTGTGTGTTTGAGGGGTGGGGGGGGGCTGGGGGGTTAGTTGTGAACAGTTTGGCGTAAGTCAATTACGAGTTACTGATTGACTAATCACAGTCACATGATTCAATTTAATTCAGTATGTACACAGAGAGCGGAATCTTTCACCCCTCAGAGCGGCAATATATCAATACGGAAAGTTTTTAGTTTAGACCTATGACAAAAAATGATAGTGTTGCTATGATTGCAGGTCTTATGTCTCATGCTAGAAGTAATTGAATTATTTTGTGCATAGGCATGAAATGTGTAACAATTAATAAGCACAACCAAAGAGATTATATAATGACGTCACTAGACTTGTCAACATATCACTTTGAAAAGGCCACAATGTCTAATCAAGCTCAGAGACTAAAAGTGTTAAAGATTTGTTTTACTTTTGTACATAAACTAAAGTCATATAACATAACAGATGTTAACTTTGTTGTCAATCATGGAATGTTCCCTCAGGATTGTAATGTTATTTTGTGAAGACAATAAGTCCCATGATGTATAATCTTCTCCTCAATAGCAGTCGCAAATCCCATGGAGAGAACACATTCTGTGATGTTTCCTCCACCACCAGTTAACATCTGTACTACCGTTATGAGAAGTAGTTGGAGGAAGGGGGTGTGTGGGGGGGGGGGGGGGGGTGGGGGGGGGGGGGGGGGGGGGGGCTGTGAATTAGGCAAATGTTTTTGCTGACGCTCAAAGTCTGGTCTGCATATACCCCCATCACAACCACAGGACAAAAGGAAATGGAAGAAGAAAAATAAAGTGTGTGAAGGTAGAATAGCGTAAAAAAGGACAGAACAATTCAGAAAAACAAGAAGACTGATGGCAATAATAAAGAAAACTTGTTTGTTTGCCTTGTGGAAGATCATCATTTGAAACAATTAACTCTGAAAACAAGAAGGGCCTATACAAAATATTCCAGAAGGAAAGCTCTTAAGTAGGTCGGGTATGTGACCCAAAATAATTTGGCGAGGAACAATACAAATATGGTAAAAAGAAAAGAAATGTATAGAGTGATCCCTGAATCAGTATGCTGATGCTTTATTAGTCAGAAATAACCGACTCTACATGGGGCCGATGGGGTTTTCTGGAGCGCGGTCAGTGCTGGAACAACTGACGGAATAGAGACTGATCACTGATCTTTTGGTCTAGCAGATCCACTCCACATATTAGCATGATTATATAAAGTCAGAGAATCCTGGTTTTTTGAAGGATTTATGTGTCATTTTTTGATCCTGTCCTCTGATTCCAAATTCCTAAAACATAGTTTCAGGCGTACAAGTAGCAAACCCCCCGTGGGGGGGGGGGGGGGGCACTCACCGCTTACAAGACCACCCGTCTTTTCACACCCCGATTGCCGCTCTCACCGAGATAATGACCTATGGCTAGGTATATGATAGCGCCCAAAGTATCCATTATTCTTCTTCTGGACCACACTCATTGAGGAGGTTCCATATGTTCTATTGGTATACTCCAAGTCATGTATTTTGATAGTTTTATAGTCTGTTTCCTAAAGACCCCTTAACTCCCGTATCAGGGTTTTTGTAGCTTCCAAGACCCTATAATTTGTGCTTGTAGTCAATTTTGAGTCCCCCCCCCCCACCCCCCCCCCCCCCCCTCCCGATCAAACCCTCCTACTGCTCCCTTATATTTCATAGTCAAATACTTTCGTTCTATTCCTTCAAAAACTCTATTTTAATCACTCGATGTGGTTGCACGACTTTCATTGGTCAAAATTTACCTCTACCTTAATCCACCTGTCTCATGAAGCGACTCCGCATTGCGCAATAGGTACAGTACGAAGTGGGCATATCCAGTGGTGCATCGTGATTGCCTCAGCTCTGCAGATGTTTTGACTGTAAAATGAAGAGACGACTTTCACTGCACCGTTGGAGTAGCGCGCCTATATAGATGCTGCTCGGCACACCTGAACACTCCCGTGTTATCGCTCCCTACGATTCCGTCAGCTGAGCCCCCTACTACATACTTTACCTAGACTCTACAAAATAATTGCATATTCGAACCGCCATTATTTATCTCCTCTGCATGTATTCATATAGTCCCGTACATCGTCGACGTTTTGTCAGTTAGTTGGCACCGTAAATAATCGGTGGGATTAACATCATGTGCGTGTCCACACAGTTCAAAAAGGGGTAAGTCAACAATTGTGAATCCTGGTAAATCATTAAGTTGTATAACTATTAAGATTTGTGGACTGAATTGCAACTGAATGAATATTCTAATTGCTGCATCAGCATACAGTGGGTCAATACTGAGTATTTTTCAATTACAATTTATATGTCCATTAAGCCGTGTTCTTTTCTCGGCTAATTCAGGCACCAGGCAAACTCGTGCGTTGACACCCATTAGTTCATATTTACTAATTCCATAGGTAATTTGTTGTATTGAGTTACCTTGTGTGCTACCACAATTCATTTTTCACTGAAGCTGCATATCGTTGTACACTAACGTATGGAAAGTACTATGCTCTCTGCATGTTACCCCAACTGCACAACAGTGTTTGCATGGCAACCAATCACGCGCAGCGTATTTCCCGGCGTTGCGCGTGCATTGATCCAGTTGTATAACTTCTTCAGCAATCGTACCGCTTAAACAATGCGTCAATTTGAACTAGAATTCCTAGAACCTTAATCTAACTTTCATAATTTCTCTTTTATTTCGAATTAAGTTACCTTGTACAGAAAATGGATCATAGTACAACAACTACTAGTGTTACTCTTTCTTATTCAATATGTTTAATTCAATTTTTTACTGAAGATTCAACTTTTATAATAAAACATTTAAAAAGGGGTTAAAATAAGAAAAAGGGTTATTCACAGGTGAAATAAAGCCTAATTTTAAGACACGATATTAAAAAACCTGAAAGTTTTTTCCCGTCTAAGGGAGTTTTGTCCCCCACAAATGTAATATTTGGGATCTTTTCTGATTTCATTTGATGAATGTTTCCAAGTCTTAAATGTTCAGTTTTTAGATAAATGCCTCTGAAAATTGTATTAGCAGTAAATCTCATGAAACAACAAATCATTCGACTTGCGCGTAGACCGTACCTCGAGCGTATCGCATCGCTAATCATAGCAGCCGCACTGACGCGCGCGGAGAATTTCCACGTGCATTGCAACACCCCCACCAACGTTTTGTATATACCCTTGAACTCCTCGAATAACTCCAAAATAACAGTTTTTAAAATGAAATACATTATATATATATCCATCTTACTCTGGAATAACTGTTAAAGTCTTTTAATCTTATTCCACACGTTTAAATGTAATTTCCATAATCTGATAAGAAATTATTGACCGAGTTTGTATAGCGTATAAATTCTTACGGTCGTGAAGTGAGTTCCGCACATCTCATTGCTTTAAGAATCATGCTTGCAACAGTGCGTAACAGGCAACGACGAGGATAGCCACGCCGGCTAGACAAGGCTAAACTCCAATAGAGTCGCTGCTCCAAATGTTGATTCAGCTGCGTTTATAACGTGATGTTGTTAATTTTATATCTAGAAAATGAAACCAAATCAGGAAAAAGTTGTTGTTAATTAATGTTAAATACATATCTCTAATTTCCCCCTGTAAACCAAATGTCGTCATGTCAGCTATTTCACTTCCAGCGTCGATAATAAAATAGCAATCAAAATGCGGGTCTGTCCGAATTTTTCCCGACAGAATTGTTATACTTTTTCTCCTAACTTCAGAAGATTGTAGCTTGAAACTGTACATTTTAAGACTTGCAAAACCGTCACTGAGTTGATGAAAATATAAATAAAGAATATTACATCCATGACATCAAATTTTATGTGGAGAAACTTCACAAATTTTGAATATTTCAATTTAAAATATCTTCGAAATTCTCCTATTTTACTTGTAGATTTCACCCTATCTTCGAGGGCAAATATTGTAATGAAAGAAAAGTAGTATTGTACTTGATTCAATATATCAATTTGAAAGAGGACGATCAAACGATCAAGATTATATTTATGTACATCTAACACTCGTTTTGATTGGATAAAAGAGTCCAGAGATATCTCAGTAAGCACAATAAAGAATTATCGACAGAAAAAAATCGAGAAAAAAATATACGGGGAAAGGCCGTCGCGTCCGTACAATGGCCAGCGCCCATAGTTTTCCGGCGTGCACATACGTGCTGCACCGGGACAGCCCGTCCTAGATACTGTATTGGCATCACAATCCATCTGATTACATGCTTCACAATCACAGTCAAGGCCATTAACCTTAGTGCCCATAGGTGATGACAAGTGGCACAGTGATGAAATGGAAACTGGTTATCTGTATATCTTGTTATCTGCTGTCATACACAGTATCATCTCTTGTTATGTTGGTGGTCATCAATTGCTCAAATGTACTGTAGGAAGGACATAGTATGCGGTTGGAGAGTACTGAGAGATTAATCCTGCTCAATGCATCGCATCATGGCAAGGAAATTGACCCATTTGCTCTACAGGAACCTGGTGGAACCTTTATTAACTCATGGGGATAGCAACCGTGTGTATGAAACTTGTTAATTACTCTTATCAGAGCTACTATCTAAAAATAAAAAAGTAGATAAGTGTGTGGTGTACATGTATATGCGCATCGACCTAAACCATGCATGCTACATTGGAACTTACATGCAGTGTTACGATCAATTGATAATAATCCATAATTTAAGAACAGGACCTAGCTATAGCTAGGCTAATACAAGATAACATTATTCAAGCAGTTAACATTTATAAATTATACAACATATTTATAATGTATTATATGTTATTTCCATTATGGACAAATATGAGAAAATGTGAGTGTATCCACTCTATACTTGAATAAATTAGATATTATTAATTAAAATATATATTTAACTCTGTTATGTCATTATCTGTATAGGATCTATTTTATTTTAAAGTTAAACAATTTTAAAAACATGTTATTAGTACACAACATGTGAGTGTTCCACTCAGTGTGTAAGGCCAAAAGGCCCATGCTAGAGTTTTAAAACTCAGTGTTACTCAGTGAGATATCGTAGGTGTTTCAACCATCCTGAAGGAAAAAAAGGTCAGATCTGATTTAAATATGTGTAGAATTCTTTCACTGTCCTCCCCCTCCTCTAGAGTATGTCCTAATCAAGTCAATGGATATAACACCTCTGTGTTTCAGCACTACCCTTGTAAAAGCAATCAGAACGTACCCACCACTGCAGTTGCTGGATAGTAAATCCAAGTGGTTTTTTTCTGTTAAAGCCTAAAAAAACAGTCTTGAGTTAAACCCCAAAAATAAACTGGCATGTTTGTTTTTTCTTCTGTTGCACATAAACGTGTAAAGGCACAATTGTGTTGAGAAAGAGAAGATGGCTAGATTCACACCTTTTGGGTATTCCTGGGCCTTGTAGAAACACCATGTAAAGCTCTTTGTTAGATTTTGATACTCCCCCAAATTTTAAATTAATTAATAGAGAAGGCCCTGTTTTACAAAGCTGGCTCTTCTCATTCTCACTCCTCTTACCAATTCTCATTAGCGCTACACAGGATGTGTCAGGAGTGGGAGACTTACATCGAGAGTGAGAATGGGGTTAAGACCATTCTTACTCTCGCAGTCTCACAGGAGTGTCAGGTGGGAGACCTGGAGAGTGAGGAATGGGGTTTATTACATTCTCACTCTCACAAGAGTGTCAGGTGGGAAGACTGCATGAGAGTGAGAGAAATGGGGTTAAGACCATTCTTACTCTCAGTCTCAC